>JANHJO010000730.1:160271-173499 GCA_032468235.1 Pseudoxyrhopus heterurus
TGTGTGTGTGTGTGTGTGTGTGTGTGTGTGTGTGTGTGTGTGTGTGTGTGTGTGTATATATGATGTCCCCACCTCATTGTACAGTTGAAGCCTCAGCAAAAAGACCTCTACAAGGCCTGAGCAGAGGACAATGCGGTGAAGGGACCACACCCGCCTTTTCAAGGATCTTTTCTGACTCAGTGCCTGTTGATTTTAAAGCCTGCACTGATAAGGGAAGAAGTAGAAAATGGCAGTTTGACGGTGGATGCATTCTGGTGAATGACACAATGTTAAGGGCAAGAAACTGCTTCTGGGCAGTTCTATTCAAGATTGTAAAACTCTCTCTCCCCCTTTCATCAAGGCCTGGCCTTGAACCAGCTCACTTTTTAGAAGAGAACTGATCCATTTAGGGCAGGTGGAATGAAAGGGAGCTAGTTATTGTGAAGGGGAAGCACTGCCTACATTTCCTCAGCTGAGGCTGGCAAGTCAATATTGTCCCTTGGGAAGAGAAAGAGTAAAAGGATATTAACTGCTACTGCTTGACATCTCATTTCCTGAGTTAATAGTTTGATTGACTTTAAGTTTCAAAAGAGCTTTTTTTGTTTTAAGCCTGGGTCCCCAAAGATCTGAAAGTAAGGCGTGAATAAATTTAATCAAACTCCCTACTCCATTGGTGTGTCTAGTGTTTGCTTTTATGGCTCCAGCAACTACTAGTACTGGTAATTATCCCAACTCTCTGCCTAGAGGAATCACTACTCACAATAATTTACTGTCCAAGTGAATCGATCAATAGTTAAGCTCAGAAATTTCTCAGATTTAACTATCTGGTTTAGAGATCGGGACTAAATAAAAATTGGAAGCGTTCATGATTCCAAATAATGTCTGGCTGTACCTATGATTCCAAAGCTAATTAGACTTCATCTTAAGAAGTTTCTGATTATGAAACCATCAAAAATCTACCATTGGATTCCATAGAATATTAAATGACATGTGTAATAAAGATTTGGGGCTTACTGAAACACACATTTTGGAAACATTTATATCATGGGCAAAAAGATGCTAGTGAAAAAATAAAAGTATCAATTGAAGGCCCATTGGCAGGTGATCAAATGAAGTGAATTCAATTAATTCAACAGTAACTAGATAAGTAGTACGTACAGCCTGAGTAGCAGAAAGAGGCATATCTCCAAACTTGTTGAGAAAGTACATTCTAGAAGTAGTTGGGATCATGTCCATGATCAAGTGATAGTCCACCATGTTTCTTGAGTACATCTCTAGCCTCTTCAGGTCATAAGGGATGAAGACTGCTTCTAGTTCATTACGACTGAGAGCTGAGCAAATTGGTGATAAATAGAAGAAAAAGTTATGCAAAAATAGGATCTGAAGTCATTTATCATCAGTAGCTCACTGTGTACACTAATTTTAATCAATCTGCATCTCTCTACGTGCCTGGCTCTCAAAATCCCTGGCTCTCAATATCTCCAACCAGCCTCCTTTGGGTAGAATTTAGGCATTTGCACCCATTCGCAGAGTACAGCAGATTAATATGCCTATTTGTAGGTGAAACACACCTACAGAACATTAACCTGGACAAGGCTAATCTATATATGCTTTTTTCTTATTGTGTGTTAGATTAGGGAGGGAGAACACAAGATAATGTATCATGCATGGAACTAAAGAGTAGAAAACCACTTAGTAGGTTACTTCTAATTTGAAACAGATTTCAAAGAGTTACTCTAATTATGACATAAAAATTCTAGTGTTTTATGCCTAAGAAGCATGAATGATTTTGAAAAATATTTGCATGCAATCAAATAGTCAAAATCAGTATTACTAAAGTGTATTGCCAAGTTTCATCCATTTTAAAAGAGAAGGATATAACAGTACATTTAAAATTGAAGAAGAAAGAAAAGGAAAAGTGGATCACAATTTTAAAATGGAGCGGGGCCTATTAGAAACAGAATGAAGATCTATAAAAATTCTGCATTCAACATCCACCTTTTTCCTGGATTTTGTTTAAGTTGTTTTATGAAGTACCCTGCCAGGAGCTTGCATATACTTACAGGATTGTGACTGTTGCTTGACATTCCTGTTTTGTAATATATTCAAAGCTAATGACGGGGAGAAAGTGCTGAACTGGTAAGACAAGAGAGACAAGAATCTCCTCCTGAAATCTGTAGAGCAACGAGAAAAAACAAAGGGCTATCATGTAACACAATATTTCTCAACCTTAGCCATTTTAAGATGTATGAATTTCAACTCCCAGAATTCTGCAGCCAGCAGTGGTGAGAAACATGGATGAGGGATCCTTGGTGCTCTCTGAGCTTGCCTGTTTTCTTGCAGACATTTCATTTCCCAAACTAGGTACCATCATCAGTGCATCAGGACTAGCACTGATGATGTTATCTAGTTTGGGTAATGAAAACACCTGCAAAAAAACAGGCAAGCTCAAAGAGCACCAAGGATCCTTCATGTCAACCCTGAACTACAAATATTTGCCTTTGTTAGAAACATGGATATAACAAAAAGTAACTTGCAACTTTTGTTTACTGATCAATTGTGAAAACTGGGATCGTCAAAGTTAGTCAATAGCTTTCCCTGTTATACTGAAACTTTCAAAGTAGCACCACGGATATGGTGCCATTTTTTTTCAAGCTTTCCCAAGCATGCAAGGGATGATTGAATCAATCACAAAATGTCTTAATTAACTCACCTTTCCAGAAAGCAGTGAGCCAGCTCTCCCCTGTGTTCTCTTCTTCTTCGTTCAGCATCTTCAGCATAACGCATGAATGTTCCCCAGTCAGATCATTCTAGACACAAAGCCCTGGAGCTATTAGCACACTATGTTTTCAACAAATAGCAACTATTTGTTTAAATTAAAGTATTTTTTTATCAACAAAAATAAAGTTAGCAGGGATGAGAGAATATCTCCTTGCCATGAGAACTGAGTCATCACTGGCCCAAGTTAACCAAACATTTTGATTCAATGAACTAAATTAAGAGCCCACTGTCTATAATTGAATATAAGGTTTGGAAGGAACATCAGAAATCATTCCATCCAACTCCATATAGTGTCTCTGGCAGATGACCTCTGCCTTATATCCCCACCACCACTTAAAGCCCTAATTAAATAAATGAATCGCCATTTCTAAAGTAGGAGATTTGCCCCAAAAGCAGAAGAATAACATACTTCCCCTTGGCTACATCTCACCAGTCAGTAAATGGGTGGGTAAAAAAAAAATTAGAGTTCTTTGGCTAAAGAACAATAAATAGCAAAATAAAGAACACTTGTATCAAATAACTAAATCCCCTGTATTTCTTTTCTTAAAATACCGTTGGATGATATTTCAAGGGGGAAAAAAACCCCTTGTAATTCGGTTTATACAACCTTGGGAGCATGTTTCTGGTGGCTATGTAAGACTTTGAATCGGTACAAATGTGAGATTTTACTACTACTACAAATAAGTGTAAATAATGCTTAATAATTACTGTATTCTGAGATTCTGAACTATTAAATAAACAGAGGAGCTTTGGAACATCTTGAACCTGATGGATCCACACACGCAGTAATCCATCCACTCAAGTGCTATGATTATGTCCACATTTGTTCTTCTCATTAGCTTTTATTCCACCCTTCAAGTAGAGAAAAGTCACTCTGCCATTTTTTTACAAAGAAAAAAGAAATTATTTGCCAAAAGAATTTCCCCTCCTCTCTGATATTCAAGAAATAATCACAGAAGTCCTGTTATAGTCTTGGACTATGAAACAAAACTTACTGGAGTTTGCCGCAAATAGACCGGCACGAATCCACCCCGTTTCCAAAATCTAGTAGGAAAGGAAAACAATAAAAAATAATCCATGAACAGAAGAAAGTTAGGGTTCCTCATTTTTCCAATTTAAATACTGGATTCTGTATTAGAAATAAATCTTCAAGCAATATGGTAACATATAAACCCATTGTGGGACACGTCGAACCAGCTTTAAAAACTGAACATTTTCAACCGACACTCCATAATACTGTCTTTCTCAAGCAAGACACTCAGGAACATGAATATTTTATTCTCTTTATTTCTCTTCTCTCAAGTAGAAATGCCATATGAGAATGCTCATTAGGACAGTGTCACCAAAATGGATGAGAAAAACTTTAAAATGTTTTATCAGCTGAAATAAAAAGATAGTTTTGAATGGAAAAATTGAACAAATAGAATTATTGCAACAGAAAATCAATGCAATACCATCTTTGCAACAGAAACTGCAGAACAGAACAGATTCCATAGAATCCATAAGTAGCAAGTGTCCCAAAGAACAGTCCCCTTAGTTGGATCCAACTATTAAGATCTGGCAAAATTATACTGATACATAATAACTAAAACGAACCTTTTCCACCGTAATGCACATTTACAGCAAAATACTTACTTGAGAAGCCTTGGCGTCAAGCCATAAGAGACACCAAGGTAGTCCAGATTCTCAGCTTGCCTCTCACTCAGCTTGAGAAGCAGAGGTGGCAAATCTTTTCGAGGCATCACAGCTTCTTCTAGCAAGCTGACAGCCTGAAACAACGGAGAGCAGGTTAACAAAAGAGGACGAAGAGTCAAATAATAGCTTGTGGGGTTCTCGGTGCTCTTCAAGCAACACGCAAGCTCAGAGAGCCACCAAGGACCCCATAGTTTCAACCCTGAGCTACAAATATTCTCTTTTATTGGCAAATTATAGCTTGAAATTTGCTTATTCACTGCTGTTCGGATAGGCAATTAAAGAACTCCGATGAAGCTCTGTGCCAACTTGATACCACCATCCATATAGAAAACTACATACCTCACTGCTCACAGTAGCAATTTCTCTTGGCTTCTGAATAACCTTTTCTTCCAAACAAGGAAATTTGCCTTCATAATACATCTGGAGCAAACGCAAAGCTCGGCTACCATAACCCATCTACCAAAATCAGGAAAGAATTAGAAGAAAGCACATTAGAGGAAGGTACTTAAAAGGCTCTGACTCTTAAATGTTCCCATTTTACCAGTTATTGCACAGGGTGGTTAATTGTTGTGACATTATTTAAAACAGACTTTCATGAGTATGCATGGTTATAGAAGGTAAGATGATCTTGACAAAGGTATAGGCAATAGGAGCTAAAGCATTTTTAAAGCCCACAACATCAAGGTAATTTCAGAAGCAGCTCAGACTGATACCACCCTAATTCACTGAATTATAAGAAGGAAGAAGAAGAATAGTACAATCAGACTTGCAAACTGAAGGACCAAATTAGGGGACAAATTGCTGTGGAGAAAAATCTATCTATGTGGTCACCAGAAGTTGAAACTGAGTTGATGACACATATTCAATTAATCAAAATCCTTTAATAATTATCTTTTTTTCTTTTCCTTCTTAAAATAAAATCTTTTCAATCTTTGCAGTAATAAACAGTAGCTTAATAAATCTGGGTCTCTCCAATGCCAGTTGAGAGCACCATAATAGCTGGTGTAGTTCAGTTTTAAATTGTTAAATTATATTAAAAGAAAACAAAGAGAAAAGAAAACATATATCTTCAGACTAAACAGAACTAGATTTCCATTTCATGTTATCCAATTAAATTGTTAGCATTTAAGTCAATTTATCTAACAATAGAGGAACCATGAAAAATAACCCTGTAAACTAATGCAGGCAGTTCACATTTATCCTGCTCTAAAACTGATTTATAAATAAGATTAGACAATTATTATTTTGTCGAAACAAGGCACATTTTGTAATTCAATGGAGAATTTAGGCCTAGCATCCAAAGGTACGTTAACTGAAGATATAAATAGAGTGGCAAATCGTGCTCAAATGGGAGAAAATAAAAAAAGAAACTGACATTAACTGAATGGTATTCATAATGTAAAAAAGAAAAAGAAATCAATTAAGATTTAAGTATGAACTTCAGCTCTAAGACTGTTCTAACAAATCTTGCAAATCAGTCATTTATGTATACTTTGCAATTATTTTAACCAGAATAATGTTTCATCAAGTATCACTGACATGTATTTTGGTGAAATTTAAAATAAATTTACCGCTTGGTAATCAGGATGGACTGCAATGCGTACAATTCTTCCACCAGAAAGGCTCCCAAAATCAGGATCTTGGAACTACCAATAAAAAAGGGAGGAAGTAAATAAATACCGGTAAATGATTTTTAATGGGAAAGTATTCAACATTTATAGTTTCTTAATTGATTAGTCTTACGATCATATCAAGAAAAGAACAGAAAAAGAAAATACATGATCTGATTCCAGGACAACGTAGATAAAAGAAAATGCAGTGATAAGCTATAGAATTGATAACATAGAGACAGCAATCTGATAAAATGCATCACCCAATTTGTTCAATGTATCAGGTTCTTAGCTCAACTGCTTAATTATAAACTTAGCACTTCTGCTTACAATATATACATTAGGAGGAACTAAGACAAGCTATGTGATATTCAATATGTTAAAAAAAATCAATTTAGATTTAAGTACAAAATCCATTACCTGCTCTGAGATGTTCCATGGAATGAGATCTCCTGAGGCTTTTTTCCCTCTAGACAGGCTGTTCATAATAGATTGTCGTGATATCTCACCCTCCAAACATACCTGCAGGAATAAAGATAAGTTTCAGTTCTTCAGTGCTACATTATGTAGCATTCTTTTAACCAAAATTGTGTATCAGGTATACATTACTTAAAAGAGTACACAAAGTACTATTACTTTCTATTAGATTATTATTTTCTATTATTAGATCAATCTCCTGATCTACTCTGTTCCCCCAAAACAGTAAGGTAAATGAGGTAGAAGTTGCTGGTAACAGAGTTTTGATTCTGACACATTTTACAATTCCAACAATTCCAAAAGTATTAATGAACGTCTACCTTAATTGAGAAATCAGTAACACATATGCTTTGGTTTTACCAATTCCCAAACACTGTAGCTAAAACAGAGATTCCCAATTCTTTGCTCACATGATGGATAACATGACAAATTTCTTCTCTGGAACCAATGAAGAAAAGATACAAATTCCCTAGAGAAAGATTCAGAGTCCTTACTTATTGATTTCTCTAGTTCTGCTTCTTCTTGTCTGATCAAATTCATTACTTTGGTTACTTGAAAACACCCTTCTTACCTGGACCACAGCAAGGACTTCTGGCAAGGAATTTTGAGTAGGTGGGACCGGTGGCAGAAGGCAAAAGAGATGATGGGCTGGAGCATCCGAAAGCATCTGGAGGTCATTAGGAGAATTCTGGAAGGTTTGCAACATGTTAAAGAATTAGATCTCAGTCATTCAAGCATGCTTCATTAATTCAGGCAATTGGTTATTTCTAGAAATGATACTTTCTTTATTCAAAGCCCCATGACTCTGAAACACTCTATTATTCTCAATTCATTCCCATATGCCGGAAGCTGACAAAAAATATCCTGAGTCAGAATGCTGTATGTTTCTGTATGACCCAATGTGGCCTCCAGATTTAACATTATCTTTATTATGCATCCTTCTTTCAAATCTTAGCAAACTTTATTTCCTAGAATCATATACAGGTAGCCCTTAATGTATGACCACAATTGGAATTGGAACGTCCGTTGCTAACTGATGCGGCCATCAGGTGAGTCATGCTGTTGTTAAGCAAATCTGGCTTCTCCCATTTACTTTGCTTCTCAGAAGCTCCCTGGGAAGGTTGCAAATGGCAATCACAGGATGCAGCAACCATTATAAATACACGCTCAAATTCTGATCATTTGGCTCTTGGGACACTGTGATGGTTGTAAGTGCAAAGACTGGCTAAGGCATTAAGCTAGAAACCAGGGGACAGTTATTTCAGTCCAATCTTAGGGGGGAGGAGGAGGAGGAGGGAGTGACCCCCACCATTTTTCTGCTATGTCCAAGCTGAAAATAACACATGATCACCAACCTTGTAGTGAGAAGCCACATACAGGGCCATTAATCTCTGAAGAAAAGTTTCTGACGCTCTGTGATAACAGAACAGAGTGTCTCTATTCACATAGTATCTGAGGGTCATCCATGAGTTAAGTGACAAATTCCTGATTTGTCTTTGAAAGCTAGAAGGAAGCCAAAATTTTCTTCAATGCTGACAGATTACCATTGTCCAAACACATTTACAAATGTCCAACACATTTCATAGGCAGTGAAAAGCAGAGGAAGTAAATAGCTATCATTACCAATTGTATTTCTAAGTCTGTGTAAATTTTTAAGATCTGCAAACATTGGTAGAAAGGTAGTAGGTATTATGAGGCTTGTTGCCCAAAAATGAATGAGATAAGAGTGCATTTACTTTGTTGCATGGAAATGAGGACTGGGTATGTCAGGAGAAACGTAAGAGTTGAATGCAATGGCAATGGGATATCTAAGTAGTGTATGTGATAAAACAAAAGGCAGAGTCAAGAATGAATAAGTGTTGAACCAATATCAGCTGAATGCAAAAATAAGGGATCAGCACAAAAAAAAACCCCACATTTTTAAAAAGAAGTGAGGAGTTTAAAGAACAAAAGGTAACTACCGGTAATGAATTTACATATGGATGGAACCAAGAACAAAAAAGTAGGAAGAGTTACAGTGAATGGTATTGGCCTAAACTAGTTATAGCTATCATTTCTTTTATTTTTCTTACTTCCTGTTATTCATTTCTTTCACTTACTACTTCTTGCTCCTTTTCTATCCTTCGCACAATGTTTTTTCCTAAAGGAGAACAGTGTGATGGGAATATAGATATGACTACAATAGCTGCACTTAAGTCTGAGAATTAGCACAAGGATACAAGTCACAGGTTTCAGGCAATGGACAACCAGATATAATTCTTGTGATGTTGAGACAATCCAAGCACAGCAAATCGTTCAGCCACTTTTCAACTGGATCTCCTGGAGCATATCTAATGGATTCCTGAAGTGAAACTTCATGCAATGTACGGGCTGGGGAGAGATGATATACAAAAGGTCACATACAGAAAGATCTAAACATCTCTTTTGTCGGACAAGAATAAAAAGGTGGTCAAAAAAACAAGACCTGTAGCTGGTGCAGGTAGTCCTCAACTTACAACAGTTCATAGTGACCGTTCAAAGTTACACCGGCACTGAAAAAAGTGACCATTGTGACTATTTTTCACACTTAAGACCGTTACAGCATCCCCACAGTCACGTGAATGAAATTTGAATGCTTGACAACTGACTCCTATATATGATGTCCCAGGGTCATATGATCGCCTTTTGCATCCAAGCCAGTGGGAAAGTCAGATTCACTTAACAGCCATGTTATTAGCTTAACAACTGCAGTGATTCACTTAACAACTGTGGCAAGAAAGATCATAAAATAGGGCAAAATTCACTTAACAAATGTTAAGTGCTAGCAACAGAAATTTGGGGCTCAATTGTGGTCGTAAGTCGAGAACTACCTATATTCGTAGCCTTATTCTTAGCCTTACGTGGTATATTATAACTTTTCATACTTTAACCTAATGACTGGTTATGTATATTGTGTTAAGTCACAGTTTTTAAGAGATAATTTAACTAATCCACAATTGATTGGTTTGATACAACCTGCTAAACCATAAACCCTCTGGTAATGTGTGGAACCTTAATCTTAATAGCTGATGGATTTGAAGAAACAAGAGATTTATAATCTAACAGAGAACACAACAAGCCCATCACCTATCAAAGGAAGCAGACCCACCACCCAGGATCTGTTCAATTGCCTTGAAGATTATCTAAGATCAAAGACAGCTCATGGAAAAGTGATAGTTTTCTGTGATTCTCCTCAATTACTTTCTCCTGTATATCCTTTTTAAAAATGTAAAGCTCAGTTAAGCAACACAGCCATGATCTTATGTACTGGAAGTTCTAGTTTCAGAGAAATACCTGAGGACAGTTTAGCTGTAGTGGTTATTCTGTTCTCTGCAGTTACGCTGGCTTGGGCCTGTGCACTCTCCTGTCGTAACTGTTGGATCAGTTTCAAAGACAAGGAACGGCCGGTGCCCTCATATCTATTCAAAACAACAGACAGAACAGTCAGATGGGAACAGACAAAAGAATAAGCACAGCAGCTGCTTAACTTACGATATAAGCAGATTAATCCAAATTCAGTCCTAAAGATGTAATGTTTCTGGAAACATTGAAGTCATAGGGACAAAATGCCAGGTTTATTATTGTTCTGTTTTTAAGACTGAGAAAGGACAGAAATTCTTTAAAAACATTGGAATGCATGCAACCTTTCAGTCAAATGTCAGTTTATCTTATAACATAGAAAAGAATAAAATGCATCGTTCATAACTTTGCACAACAATTGTGTTAATCTGCTTCCAAAGAAAATGGTGAACCTAACTTGGGATACAATAATAAATTAATCAATTAAGAAACTCTGGAAAGTTCCCTGGTTGCAATGCCAACTGGTCAATTCTTTGCTTTTTTTTCCTATTCTTCTCCTGTCAAACATCTAACAACATTGCACCTCCTGTTTTACCATTACCAATTCTGAAATAAATCAGAGTATTGAAATAGCACTTCTAAAACCTTTCTTTTAACTCAAATATTTAGTAATTTTTTCTTAACATTAAAACTGCAACTACTTACATAAGCGGTGTGTGTGTGTGTTTGTGTGAACAATAGTAAGGAATAATGTGAAAATAACCCTTCCAAATAGATAAAAGAATTCCTTATTACTAATGGGCCAGACATTCACGAATGCTTATTATTTGTTGATTCTATTATCCAATGGCAACCATATGTGTGTGACTCAGCCATAACTGACTGCCACCAGAGACAGGTGTTTTGTATCACTGGATATTAATTCCAGTACAAAATATTTAGAGGAAGGAGTTCACTAACTTAACAGATGAAGCATAGTATTTTCATCTGAGATTCAAAAAACAACAACAAAAAATGTATTCTTCATAATTTTCAGAAACAGTGGATCAACAGCCTTTGGAGATCACTTTAGCCAGCAAATCTTACCCATTGATTGTAGAAGCCATGAAGACCAGATAAGGGCCCAACAAGTTCTTCACCAAAGGAAGGGGAATGGCAGCAGCTTCATCAATTACCACAAGTTCAGCCTGCCCCAGTTTCACAGCATCAGCAGGATGGATATACTGGGGGGAAAGGGAAATGGAAAGAGCAGATATCCTAAACTGCCTTTCTGAGGGTGTCTCGGCAACAAAAATAAAATAAACTCTTCCAGAGCCCCTTAAATTTCTCATTTTGCTTAGTTCCCTTTATCTAAAGTAATAATAAATGAGCTATACCTGCAAATCAAATGGATTAGATAACAATACTCTGCAGCCCATGTTCACGTGTAGTAGAAAACCAGATTTAAAACAAATGAATAGAAGCATTACTTTTCATTCAGGCCGATGAACCCTTGTTCATAAAGTGGTTTCCAATCCTGACCTGTTCAGAAGCCCTTCACGCATTGCTAGAAACTACATAAGTGCTGAATTCTGGCTTCTTTCATTGTTGAACCAAATAAGAACAGCAACATTAGAAGAAAACACCCAAATGCCCAATTCTCTAGGCCGAACTATTGGTAAATACCTGTATTGTCTGTCTATGTTCTCGAAACACATTGACTCTCACAACTGCTTTGCTGAATTCAGGATTGAGAGACTGAATGATCTCATAATCCAAATGTTCCTGAAAACAGACATAATGGGGCAATATGAAAAATTAATTAAATATTATCCATCCTAATAATTGACATATCTTACTATCTTACATATCTTACTGACTGCACAGCCAGTCAGATGTTTAGGCTGGATTTTGCATTTTTATCTACCTAATGAATCTTTCCCAATGGCCTGGGAAAGGCAGATGTAGTTGTTTGATCATGTTAAGAGGCACCGTCACAGGATGTAAGCTGGAGTAAAGAGCAAAGTGGCGTGGAACAGAATTTCACATCTTGGGAAATTTACAAATCGCAAGCAGCCTATTCATGATGATTGAGTTGGGGCTCTGCAACCCAGCACATCTGGAGGCTGCTGGGCTTGAGAAGATCAAAAATCAATGACATATACATGCCAAGATAGGGAGGAGAGCCCAGTTGGTGTAGTGGTTTATAGGCACTGGGCGACTGCAAACTCTAGTCCCACCTTATGCACAAAGGAAACTGGGTGTCTGGGCCTCAGAGCCAGGACCCAAGATGCAGGCAGATCAGATCCCACTGAATGCTGCAACCTACTGATTCAACATCACTGAATCCAATATGAATACCCTCTCAGGTCAGCCAACACTGATCCTTCTTTAGCTAATATGGGTGCCAAAAAGCCAGGCAAACTTTGCTGGCCTGGAAATCCTACACCATGGCAAAGTAAATGCCTCATGAGAAAGTGGAAAGATTGCTCATTATCATGCCTTATCATTGACAACTGCTGAGCAGGGAAATCTTCAGCTGTGCACGCTCAGCGGGGAGAAGATTTCATCTGTGCAGGGACTGCCTTCCATTGCTAGAAGCAACTATGGCATCTGGCTTTGTGATTAGCAAATTCTTGTTCTCGACTTCTGCTTCATTTTAACCTCTGCATGTTTCTGACCAAGTTCTCTAAGTCATCTCTCGGTACTTTTCAAACTGTTGTGTGGTATTGGATTACAGACTGTCTCCTCGAATTACACTTTCTCCTCATCCTCTAGTAAGCTGTCTGTGCACAAACACGTTCATTCTCTTGCTTCCCCAATTCCTCCACTCTTGCTTCCCTCTGCTTATCTGCTCCCATCTCTCTGAACAAGTCTTCCTGACATTTTCACCAGTCAAGTTTTCTTTCTTCCTACAAGTTTTTAAAAAAGATGTTACTCCTAAATGCCGTGTTTGTATTCCCACCCAGAAACTTGACAAGCCTCACCCACAAGCTCCCACAACCCACCCAAATTTTGCTTGCCTACTGCATGAACATTTTCTCCTATTGCCAAAGCCAGGATGCGAAAACTGGGTGACTGACCTTGGGCTAGTCACTCTCTCTCAACCCTTGGAAGAAGAATGTAATGGGCAAGCCAATTCTGACAAAACTTGCCAAGAAAACTGCAGGGACTATAGTGCAGGCAGTTGCCCAAAGTCAAAAACTGATTTGAAGGCACACTTACCATAAAACAAAACAAAACAAAACAAAGACAGGGTAAGAGAGAAACTGGCAGAAACATATGGCAGGGAAAACATTTGGCAAGCTGAACTACTCTAATGAAAACGATCTATCCCTTTTATTATCACCTCAAAAGAAGAGAATATCTGTAGCTCAGGGTTGAACTGA
>JANHJO010000730.1:191063-209724 GCA_032468235.1 Pseudoxyrhopus heterurus
GGCCTCTCTCATCTTTTTAAGTGGGAGAACTTGCACAATTGGTGGCTGACTAAATACTTTTTTGCCCCACTGTAAATTATAATTGGCAGCATCAGGACACCGAATGAAAATGGGAAAAAATGGGTAGATGGTAGGAGATGAGGAAGACAGTGAAGGTGGCACTACTGGTAAGAAAGCCAAAGAGAAGAGTAGCAATATGAAGCATAGTGGAGAGGCAATTCTTTTCTTGCTACTTTTTTCTCCTCACCACTACTTCCCCTCCCTATAGGAGAGACAAGCAATGACAGGTAGGTGAATGAGCAATACACACTAGTCACACACTTACAAACATAACCCCCTATAACCCCGTTACTGTACAGCATAAGACCAAAAACTGCACTATTTGCCTTCTTGTAATAAAGATTTTGAGAGCCAGTTTGGTGTAGTGGTTAAGGCATCAGGTTAAAAACTGGGAGGCGAGTTTCTGTCCTGCTTTGGGCACATAGCCAACTGGGTGTCTTTGGGACCAGTTACTTTTTCTCAGCCCTAAAAAGGAAGCAATGACAAACCACTTCTGAAAAACCTTACCAAGAAAGCTGCAGGGACTAATCTATGAATTCTCCATGAATGGAAGCCCCCCCCCCCAAAAAAAGATTCGTATTGTTAGAAGCTAAGATGAGATTATGCAAATTCCTGGATGCATGAAGATAAATAACTGATACAAAATAAGGCTTCTTTGTCACCAATGAAAACAGGAGATAAAGCTCATGAAGCCTATCTCTGACAAATCTTTTCACTGCCCATAAATGGCTTGACCTGTAGCTTTTCCACCAGAAACAGGGCAGTTTTCTTTCATATTTGGATTTTCTCCAAGCTGCAACAGTGGAATGCTTTTCTATGTTTCAATTTGTCATCTAATAACTGAGGAACATAAAGTAGACTACAGCTAGACTGAAAACAGAACCAAGCAGACTCATGCTCATAATTGATTGACTGTGATGAGTTAATCTAAGAACACAATGTGTCTTCTAATATTTAGGGAATTAATTCTGGTTTCTAAGAAATATCGTTTGGTTTGTTAAAATTCGAACATTGTTTTCAATATTGCTAGCTTGTCATGAAAGTCAACACATAAACTATTCCATTAAAAAGTCATCTCAATTTTCTTTACAAATTACTTGATTCCGACACCAAATTCTGTGCCATTAAAAGTTCCAGCGATTCTAAATACTTTTTTTTTAGTTTAAGGAAGGACATTTGTGGCTTTAAAAATGCCTTGAAAGCAATGTTCTAAGAGTAAGATTAATTTTGTTGTATGCCAATCTAAAGCTAGAGAGTTGCTTATTTTATGTAAACAAGTAAGTTATTGATAAATTTATACACACTCCTGCTTGTTTAAATCACAATGATTTTTTTTAAATGCATACAAGAATACATAATCTGCTTGTTTGGTTTCTAATTTATGCTTGGCTTTTGATACTATATTTGAAGTTACTTTCCATTAAGAACTTTTTCATTAACCAGTACCTACAAATAATAATAATGTAGAATATTCTCAAAGAATTAAGCAATTGAAGAGTCTATTTTTTTGTTACCATATATCGAATCAGGGAAAGTTGCCACCTAAACAAAAAGAATAGTACTTGCTAACCTTAAAAAACCACAGTATCTCTATAATCTCAATGTGATTAACAACATTACTTTTTTACAGGTTGCCTCTGTCCATAAAAGCAGAGTCTTGTAACAATGCTTTGAACTAATTCATGTGTAGGTGGTTTTGAAAGATGCATTAAGTACCATGCATGCAATTCTTACTGCTTGTTCAAAACTTTTACAATCCCTACATAAGATAAATTGACAACATGGAACCTGATGATTTTAACAAGTCAGATAAATGCATGTCCTTACTGTATAAATACCTTACTGGATAAATACCTTACAAACTTCTGACTGGGAATCATCTTTAAGTGTTGAGAATAAAAAAAAACTGTTCGAAGAATGTGCTTGTGGAGTTTTCATCAGTCACTGAAGATATGTTAAGGAATACAGGTTTTTTTTTTAATATAAACATGTTTATTTATCTCACTTGGATTTGTAACTGCTGGCTGTAATTTCCCTTAAAAGGGGAAATGGATCAAAACATTTTCTGGTGCTTTTCAAAAAAGAGCAATTTAAAGGACACCAGCAGGGATTTGAGATTTCTCAAAAACTTTAAGCTGCAGGGGGAAAAAGACATGTGACATGTAGTATGCATACCCATTAATTTCCATCAGTACCAGCATCAGTTATTAAGGTGGTAATACAGCAAGTTTAAGTATTAATGACAGACAATGTGCAAATCATAAGGAATGATAAGGAATACCAATCCTTACAAACGGCATTGCTATCCAGGAAATGTGTTCAGGAGAGATCTCTTTCAACACTTCACATTTGAAAACACGTGGCTGTCCAGATTATATCTTCTATTTCTTACACAAAATTTTAAAGTGCCAATCAAAGCTTAATTTGGGTTTACACAATTATATCAACAGATACACAAAACAATTAATGCATCCCTTTTACCACAGCAAGTCAGACTAATAAAAAAGTGCTGTAGCTAAGGGTGTGCCTAAGCTGTTCACCAGTTTAATATCTAATCAGGGCTCTTTATTATGCATGTAAATATTCAGGCGCTTCAATGAAACAGAAAAAGCTGAAATGTAGTTGTTGTTATGTTAAGCCACACTTCTTCCATCTTTTTAATGTAAAAGTTTAAATATATCAACTGTCTGAGTAAAACGTTTATGGGTTTACAGATTCTTATCCAAATTTGCTGCAGAACTATATGACATCAATGAAGTCAGTTAGATTATTTCTGCCTGTTCAATTAACTATAGACATTTTCTTTATTCTGAAACTGCCATTTTTGTTTTAAATCAAAGCAAGGGTCTGGATCTCATGTGCAAGGCTCAAGGTGACGCTTAGGATAGAACATGCAGCGCAAACGGCATTTCTTTCCATATCCGCGTAATATAAAGCTGACAACTGTAGTCTTGTCTTTATGGGCAATGAAAATAATCCCTTTACTATGAACTTCCTATAAAGGAAAACAGAGATAATTCTTCTGGTAACATGTAATAGTACACTGGCCAGTGTTTTTGGCGTTTTAAAAGTAATCTTGAGTATTAGATTAATTCACTTGCTGAGCATTCATTTGAGGCATTCCCCTGTTGGGTCTTGGGGGCCCTCCACGACCTAGAAAATAAAAATAATAATTTATTTTGGGACTGAGACTTTTGATTTTCAAGATGAACATTTATTCCTACATAAACTCTTAAGATTATTTAATGCTTGAAAATATTACCCATTATCTGCCTTCTCAACAAAGAAACACACTCCAGATGTACAGAAGCAATGCCCTGAATGTACAGAAACAATGCACAATCTCATACCAAAACCTTAAACATGTCCCACAAGTTCCTTACCCCATAGACACACTCCTACCCTAAACTTCTTTTCAGATAATATTTGAATGGAATGATAAAATACTACAGTCAATGATATGGCATACAATTCTAACTGGCTTGTTTATGGTTCTGTGTAGTCCAGCAACACTGAAACTTTTTTCAGAACGATCAGCCCCCTCAAACAAAAAAATTACTGATTTCCACACTAATGGCAACAATGAAAAAACAATTCTGAACAAATAATAGCATGAAAGGGGAATATACAGTTGAAAAAATAACCATAATTATAAACTGCAACTATTAAAAGAAACTTGAATTCCAGAATCTCTATAAACATTCAAGTCATAATTCAATTATTTAATATTACCTCGAGGGGCTCCCCGAGGACCACTTTGTCCAGAGCCACGTTTGAAATTCTGTTGATATCCATCCTGAAATAAAAAGACCAGTCAGTAGTGAAAAAGTAAAATCCAAAATTCCAGTGTTTTAGAAGAAATTGTTTAAGCAATGGCAAAAATGAAACAATAACAAAAAATTTCAAAGACTTAGAAAGGCTCTTACTATTGAATTTCATTTCAAGACTCTTTTATCTTCTTTCTAATTGCCATTAACATTCTGTATACTCATAAGATATTTGCTAAGCAGTTGGGTATGAGGGGGATTAAAATACATATTTACAAACTCTTATATTGCAACGTACTTAGAAAGTCAACCAAGAATTTACTGTCAGTATTAGAAGTATGCATATGTATTAGCTTAGCATAGCCATATCCGGGTACTTCTAAACTGCCACAAATATAGTTTGGGGATTAGAGAGGAATGTGTATTAGAGAACAGAAAGTTAGTCAAAACAAATAGTTGACCTGAGTCAAGGTCGTTGGATGCGCAGCTGGCGACCAGAAGAATTGGCACCAAGTGGAAAAGTATAATTGGACAATGTGATTTATGATGTGTAGATGGCGGGGGCTGGGTTTACGATTTTGTGGGAAACAAAACTGAAAAAATGGTTTTGGGATTTCTTCAGATGTGCCAACATGGTTTCTCCAAATAAAAGTTTTACCTTGGATGGACTTTGTCTCTGAGTGATAAAAGGAAATGGGGAAGCTTCATTGGAACTCTGACATTTATTTATTTTGGATTATTTTGATTTGTGGATAAGCAGTGGCTATTTGGAAGTCTTTTTACAGGAAGCAGTTGGCTTTTTACAGGAAATAGAAAGTCTTTTTACAGGAAATAATGTACACCTACAATCTAATAAAGCAGGATAACAATAAAGGTGAATGTTTGTAAGCTCAGGGATGAAATGAATCCCAGAGTAGTTTCAACTTTAAAAGTTAAAATGTGATCTGAAATTAATTTTTATTGAATTAATTTTAGATCCAATATATCTTCACAAAGTTATAAAAACATATTTTATCTCCTAAATAGTCTACACTCAAAAAGTCATTTATAGTTGAGTACACTTACTCGCTGGTAGTTGGGATAGTCTCGTGGAGCATTAAACTGTGCCTGGGTGTAACCACTATTTGGAGTGTTGGAAAATGAAGGACGGTAGCCATCATATCCTCCTAAAAATCAGGATAAAGTGATTACTAGATAGGATTATCTTATGAAATATACATGAATATATTTATGATGTATCCAGAAATAGCATTCTGCGCACAAAGAATCTTACTGAGCATTCTGAGAAAGCACCACAAGGAAGAAGGAATGAGCATGTTGATTCCTGCTTGTAATTTTTATAAATATGATCATGCAGAATTTCCTTACAAATGGAATAGACTAGAACTGCACAATTCAGTATTAGATTGAAAATAAATTCTTCTTCCATCTATACCATACTTAACCTTTTAAAATAAAATTACCGAATAAGTGTTTAAACTGCACCTGGGCTCCTGTGCACCATTCAGTGTCTTCAAGATTTCCCATTATATGCAAGATTTATTATAAATTATTTAAATGCATTAATAAATTCAGGCACCAAAATAAAGAATACCACCAAGAGTCATAGTTTGTATAAGTGAAAGACTTGCTTTTGTAAGCCAAGGAAGTAATAAGCCCTGAAAAAGATGCAGCCATTTAGCAGGTTACAGATGGAAAGTCAGTTTCAGTTTCATATACATTATATTAAAGTTTTATCAAAACACTTGTAATTAATTCCTTCTCATACTTTGCCCTTGTGTGATCTGCTTTGTTCTTTATTTACTAATACTACACCAGAGCAACTACTACGAAGTTTATGTAATGCTGCACTTTTTTGTTATTAAAAAATTAAAACATGCTACTCTAATGCTTAAAGCTTGTTGATATTCTGCATTTCTGAAAAACATTCAGAATTAATCTTAAAAGGTTTTTAAGTTTTTACCTCTAAACCCATTGGCTGGTCCCCTGTATCCATTCATTAAGCCTCGAGTGCCGCGTGATCCACCACGAGACACTCCCCGGCTGTTATAATAAGGCTGACCGTTACGTGGGAACCCAGTATTCTGTTGTGGAGGCTGCTGGTGGTTACCTGCCACTTGATGGGACTGGTCCGGGGAACCATGGTAAGTGCCAACCACTAAAATGAAAAAAACCAAGACAGTACAAGAAGTTTGAATGTATACTCCTGTTTCCTAAAGACTCAAATAATATCAAGCTAACTCACCAATGTACTCTGCTTAAGAGCCACCAAGTAGGACAGTAAATGTTTACCTATCTAAAGAAAGATTGTTTGCAGAATTAAATCCAACATGGCAGTCTGAATTCCCTAAACATGTAGAATGGTCCCTACATTTCACATGATTTAAAGAGTTCACTCTGTAACTTCATCAATTTAGTTTCCTAAAGTTTTTTTTGGGGGGGAGGGGGTCCCTTTTACCAGCTAGGATATGGGTTTTGTTCAGTTTGGTATATAAAATCATCAACATTAATATTTATCCCTCAGCATTTCCCCCTTTGTAAAACCATATAAATATTGCAGAACTTTTTTTTACAACATGCACAACGTATTATATAAACACCATCCATACAGAATTATTTAGACTACATCTGTTTAAAACATTTTTGATAGTACAGCATTCAGTTTTTCACAGTTTTACCTGTCTGAAGCTGCTGTTCTTGCTGAAGTTCTGATTGTTCTACTGGATGGGGCTGATTGGAGAATGTCTGGCTGTAACCGGTCTGGTATTGATTTTGTTGCTTTAGAGTTTCTGGCTCATTGACAGGAGGAACAGGTGCATTCATGTTAAATACCTAGATGGATAGTAAGTAAAAATCAGTTTAATTTTTTAAACTCAGGATTCAAGTGATATTCTATAAACATTTCAAAAACATAAGACCAGTTTAGTCTAGTGGTTAAGACACCAGGCTCAGAAGGCACCAGATATGAATTCTAGTCCTGCCTTAGCCATAAAAGCCAACTGAGTGACTTTGGGCTGTCACTCTCTCTCAGCCCAACTCACCTCACAGGATTGTTGTGGGGAAAACAGGAGGAAGGTGTGTTTGGATATGTTCATCATCTTGAGTCATTTATAAAACAAAGTGGGACACCAATAAAATAAACTACTAATAGTATTTAGAGAAAAATTGACCATTATCATGATGCTGACATCCAAAATTTTGTTATCTATATTTTTAATATATTTAATGCTTACCGTCTGCATGGACTGGAATGGAGCTGCATTAACATTGATTCCGCTGCTATGCAAGGGTTTGCTAGAGGCAGCCTGAAATACCTGAGGCTGGGATGCAGCTGGAAGTGGCGATGATGTTGTTGTCTGATCTGTACTTAAGGTTATTGAAGCCTGACAAAGAAAATTCAACCTAACATTAGCAAGCAAGACATAAATACCATTGTTAATTATGAAATAGGTTGTTGCTGATGAAGTGTGCCTAAGAAAAGGGGAAAGTGTAAAATCTCTCTTACATAGTATCCTCTCTTTATTAAGAGTAGAAAGATCCTAGCATTCTACTCTGAATTAACCTTGAACGTGAAAAGATTACAGAAAGTAGTTTCCTGTGCAGGGACAGTAAACCTACAGAGGCATTTCCATGTCAATCAAATATCAATTATATCTAATCACCTTTTGATTAGATGAAGTCTACCCAAATTTAAATTTAAAAAATTGCTTCTAAAATGTTCAGGATCGGAGCAGACAAGCTTAAAAAAAGCATTTAAGTTAAACAATTATCAACCTCCCCCCACCCTATCTAAAATAAATGGTTTTCAAGACTTCTTAAGAGGGGCACTCATCTATATATGCACAACTCTTTCCCCTCCCAAGCATAATGAAGTCTCATAACTTGCCTGAATCTGGTCAATTGATTCTTTCTGAGGTCGCTGTTCTGTTGAATGAGAAGGCTGATACGTGGGCTGGGATGCTGTATATCCCTCACTTGTGGAAGAAACCAAGGGGACCTGTCAAAGTTTTAAAATTTAACAGAAACTCCGGCCAGGGCCTCTCGGTAAGTCCTTCCTTTGAATATTTAGAAACTCTAGAAGGCTTTTATTTCTTCTAGTTCACAAAGTACTATAGGTAGTTCTCGACTTACAACAGTTCATTTAGTGACCGTTCAAAGTTACAACAGCACTGAAAAAAGTGACTTGACCATTTTTCATAGCTACAACCATTGTAGCATCCCCATGACCATGTGATCAAAATTCAGATGCTTGGCAACCGGTTCATATTTATAACTTTTGCTGTGTCCCAAGATCATGTGATCACCTTTTACAACCTTCTGACAAGCAAAGTCAATGGGGAAGCCAGATTCACTTAACAACCAGGTTACTAACTTTCAATTTCAGTGATTCACTTAACAACTGTGTCATGGAAGATCGTAAATGGGGCAAAACTCACTTAACGAATGTCTCACTTAACAACAGAAATGTTGAGCTCAATTGTGGTCATAAGTAGAGGACTACCTGCATTTTGACCTTTTCCCTGAGTTTCTAGCTAGGCCAAAAAAAATTAAATTGTTTAAAATTTCTGCAAATTCTAATATTAGCAGGCTTTCGTACCATTTATTTTTATATTACAGCACTGCTTCATGCAATAGATACATTAAGGATTACAATCATATAGTTTTTATTTCATAATAATCTTTTAAGAAAGCCTAGTAATTATACTAGCTGCACCAATTTTTCCAGTGATCCTTTCTATGTCTCCAAAAGCTTTGGAGGACTACATAATTTGGATAAGAGATTCAGTTCATAGATCTTTACACACGTAAATTATAAAGCCGAGTCTCTGAACCAAGGCAAATTAAGTAACAATGATTGATGTAATAAATAAATGTTCCTATTACAAAAGATAAAGGAATGTTATACATACATACATATATACATACATACATATATAAATATATATATAAATATATATAAAAAAATAAAGATTATTCACACAAATTTTCTAACTGCTGCCTAATCCAGGATTTCTGGGTCATGAATCCCAAGGGGGTCATAAGCAACGTAAATGGGAGGGGTTGAAAAATTTCTTAAGTCTGTTGTTTACAAGGCAGGAATGCTGTCAAATTTGCTACTGTTCTGCCTGGGCAAACCTTACACCAGCAAAGTAGAAGCACATTCATCTCATCCGTACTTTGCCTGGGTAATCGTAAGCCTGCACTGATTTGCAAAGCAGAAGGAAAAACCTAAACAAATTTGAGAGATAATTAAACCTGTAAGAGTAGGCACCTGTTTAAGCCATTTGCTAATGACAGTTCCTACTTATGACCATTTATTTAGCAATAAATGTGCTGCAAAAAATGACTCATGGCCACTGCAGTCTCCCCGCAGACACTGTGACTGTGACACTTGGCAACTATTGTATATTTACAACAGTGTCCCACTGTCATGTGATCACAATTTGCAACATTTTCAGCCAACTTCCAACAAGCAATAGTCAATAGGGAAGCCAGTCACAAATCGTGGTCAAGTGTCTTATTTAACTACCATGGCGATTCATTTATTGACCGTGAGAGAAGGGGTCATCAAACATCTCAAAAACCACACTTCTTAATTATTAATTTTCAGCTCCGTATTATGATATTAAATCAAGGCCTACTTCTCTTCATATGCTGGGGAGGGAAAGGGTTCTGACATCATCAAATTAAGAACTCATCTAATCTATAGACTTATAGATTCTATAGAACAGGTCAGGGATTAGATGAGCAGCCTAATGAAAAACCTATGCTGTTAACTAAATGATGGAAATATAAACAGTTATCCTGGAGTTATGGGAAGCTTTGATACCATTCAACATGGCATCATTCTGAACAATCTGATGAGAATAGGCCTTGCAGTGGTCTTAGTATATTTCTCTGGACTGTGCATAGAAGGCAGTATTGTGAGACTACTGATTACTACCATCTAGATTACTGACCAATGGTATCTCACAGGGCTTCATGTTGTTGCCTATGCTCTTATATATGTATTAAACTGCAGCGAAAATTATCCATAGCTGCGGAATGAAGCACCATCACTATTCTGGTGATTCCCAATTCCACTGCTCCTTCTTTAGGGAAGTAGTCAATACCCTTGGACATTACTGAAGCTTAGCAATTGGATAGATAATTTAAAACAGACAAAATTAAATTCAGATATAACAGAATTGGTAAAAATGAATGAAAAAAGTGAACTCGAGGACTGGGGATCACGAGATGCCACACAACAGTCTATGAATGTTTTCTACTTCTCAGGCATCACTATATACAAAACTAGTATGGAACGCATTTGTGTATTTATATTTAATGCACCTATTTATGAACAACTCAGGTATGGCAATTGTTTCCCAGATTTTGTTTATAATCTTGACATGACTAATATAGCTTACCACTACTCCTGAAAAGTAACCAGAAGCAAAAACTAGTACCAAACCACCTTTAATTATAAATACTCAATGATTTTAGCATTGACTTTAAATTTATATTTCCTATATTTATTTCCTATTTGTATTGTATTTTAGCTTAAGTATTGAACTGAACAGAAAATTAGAACATAAATAAAAAATGAACAGTAAAATAGGAGAGAACTCATTATATGAAACTTCAAAAATAACTGGAACGAATGCTACAGGTAGTCTTCAACTTACAACTGTTCATTGGATTCAAATTTGAATTGAATTAAATAAAATGAATTCAAACTTACAATGGCGTCAGAAAAAGTGACTTACAACCTGCTATTCGTATTTACAATCATTACCACCCTGGTGATCACATGATTTCAATTATGCCTTGGTGGTACAGCGGTTAAGAGCATTACTTAGCAGTACTTGGTAATTAGTACGTAGCTGACAGCTGCCTGCAATTTAGCAGTTTGAATCTCACCAGGCTTAAGTTCGACTCAACCTTCCATCCTTCCGAGGTAGGTAAAATGAGGACCCAGATTGTTGGGGGCAATATGCAATATATATGCTTACTTCTGTAAACCGCTTAGGGAGGGCTATAAAGCCCTGATAAACGGTATATAAATACAAACAAACAATAAATAAATAAATAAATTAGGTCACTTGGCAGTTGCAGCATCCTTTGATCATAATTTGCAACCTTCCCAGCCAGTTCCCAACAAGCAACATTCATTGGGGAAGCGGCAAAGTGGCACAGTTGTATCACTTTACAATTGTGGCATAAAAATAGTATAAAATTGGGTCTGATCATTAATGACTTGCTTAAGGACTGCTTACTGAAATTGTGCTCCAAATTATGGTCATAAATTGAGGACTACTTATACAAAAGCTGGCCCACAGTTCAAAAATACTCCTCTATGATTTTTTAAGGGAATGAAAAAACTACCTCTAAAGTGATGAAGATATTCATCCCAGAACCAAGAATAAACTTAAAACCGGAATACAGTATTCAGCAGCCATCCTGAATATACCATTAATATTGGCTTTCCCTACTATGCTGCATTCTATGCACACAATTACATTGCAAATGATCAATCACATAGAAACAAGAGATGGCACAAATTAAAATTATCACTAGCTTTGTTTAAATGTGCTAGAAATAAGGAAGCATTAATATCCATTATAAAAATGTTACTTAAACAGAATGAAATGTCAGTTTATTTCCAAGTAGTGTATGTTTTTAAAACTGTCATTTATCAGAACTAAGTAATATAATTCATGCATTTAAAAAGGATTATAATTAGACTTTTTGCATTTTGCATATTTCTATGAGCATTACCGATTTAAAGTCTTTTATTACTTTTCCAAAAGTGTCTCTATTTGTGATGTCATTCTGAAACTGATAGTAAAAATTAGCAAAATTTTTAGTTACATGAAATGCTTGCTCTATTCTGATTTTCATTTGTGGTTTTAATCATGGCTCCATCTTTAATCCTAATCCTTATTCACCATTAATTTTAATGAAAATTTATTTAATGAGTCCAAAAACTACTTTAAGGTTCTAGAAAGGAATACTTTTAAAACTACAGTAGTTAATTGGTATTTAAACTAATCTAACATATTTAGACTCAATAAAAACTGATGGTGACAAATGAATGGAGAAAAATTATATATTCTACACAGACAATGCTCGCTGGCTACCAGCAACTATCTAGAAACGGCTGGGAAAGAAAACAGTATTTTGAAAGACTCTAGGTGAAATTAATTAATGGCTGTGATTCAATTCACCCTAAGTACTTTACAGGCATTCTAATTCCATTCTAATTTGGAAAGAATATTGCAAACAAAAGGCACAATGACATGCTAATTCAAATACTAAAATAAAGCCAACTTCCACAATTAATTTCCAAGGATAATTATTACTTCAGAATTTTGAGTACATGAAATATACTTTAAGTATATTTTTGAGTACATGAAATATATTTTGTTTCATGCATGAGAAAAAATGTGGCCTGCCATGCTTTAAAGTGTGTAACAGAAAACCAGCCCATCTATCTTTTCCAGCACCTAATCCTAACCTTTCTTCTGCTCTAGTTAGTTATTTTTACATACCAGTCTTTCATTTTCCTGATGTTTCTCACTCTACCTCTATGTGTTTGGAATACGTATCCAGATGAAACATATTTCAATCCAAACACAGATCTCCTGAAACTGACCACCCAATGTTTTGTATAACCCTTGTTTTAAGAGACTGTTGCTGTCTTCTCATTATGATGTCTCCATGTGTTTGTACATAGAGGCATTTACAGATTTCTTTCTACGTAACTTCCCTGGTGGAATTAATGCTAAGCTAAGCAGTATGCCAAGTTATTATCTGTATCATATTTTGAGTATGATGAGGTTCAGATTTTTTTGAAAAAGAAGTTTTATAAATATTTTTTAATTGTTTGTGGATTCTTCTTTAACCAGAGCAGGGCTTTTACATGGGCCTGAGGAAACATTTTTCTATATTTCCTTTCCAAAGCAAATATGAAATAGTTCCGGATTATATATCAAGATAGTATGAAAGATATAAGCTTGGATGTTCAAAGGAAAACAGTTTTCCCCAGTTTTGGTAATCTAGTAGTACAGTGGAACCTCGGAACGCAACCGCAATCCGTTCCCACACTGCGGCCGTGTTCCTAATCGGTCGGGTTCTGAAGCAATACTACTGCGCATGCGTGCTGTGCACGCTGCGATGCTGCCTGCGCATGTGCAGATGGGGAAATTGGCGTAGAAAGGAATCTTTCTGTGCTGTGTTTGCTGTTTGACCGTGAACTGAATCAAAACTCAGCTGGCATTTTTAGTCATGAACCGATTTAGTTGCGAACGGAGGCGTTCGCAAACCGAGGTTCCACTGTACATTATAAAAAGTTCATCCACTTC
Organism: Pseudoxyrhopus heterurus; assembly: GCA_032468235.1. Classification (NCBI taxonomy): domain Eukaryota; kingdom Metazoa; phylum Chordata; class Lepidosauria; order Squamata; genus Pseudoxyrhopus; species Pseudoxyrhopus heterurus. The sequence goes on from JANHJO010000730.1 coordinate 204,238, forward strand.
TAATTACATGCTAATGAAGAAAGTATTGTAGAACTTAGTTCAACAATTCCTAAATAAGGGGGAGGGTAAGGTTTAGAAAGAAATATTCAGCCATTAATTATCAAGGATTCTTACCTGTGTAGCTTCAGGTTGTACAGGAACCTGGGTTGTTTGTGCAAGTCTAGATTCAGCATGAACTAGAAATAGAATAATACAATCAATATTGACATTAATACAGTGGAAGTTTCTTTAAGCATACCTCATTATGTTGCATTTGACTACTATAATTTCTCCATGGGACTACCCTTAAAAATATCCAGAAATATCAGCTGATGCAAAATGGATCATGTAAGTTTCTAATTATACAAACTAAAATATGTAATTCAATATGAGAAGAACTATTTTCTATTGCTTATAAGCAGTCATTGTAACCTCTAAAGTTGTAAACGAAGGACTGCCTCTCCTATTATAAAACTGTCCATATATTAAGACCTGCAGGAGAAATTATTTTAAGAATTCCCCCAATTTCAAAGGTAGACTGACTTGGAGAAACATTTCAACAGGATTTATTTCCTTAGGATGTGTGTTAAGTCCCATTCTTTCCACTTTAAAATGTACACTTAAAATGTGTCTTTTCAGCGAGACTTTAAATATTAATTATCATAACGTGCATATTTTTTATTAAGCTTCACTTTTGCCTTGTGAAGTTGAACATTCTACAAATGTAGAAAGGTGGGATATAAAATGGAGTGAAATGTAAAGATACCTAATCACTTGAGTTTCATTGCCACTTAGCTACATAGTTAATATACAAAAATAGTATATTACAGACCTGGAGGGCAAACCATCTGTGGTATCTGCAAAGTTTGTGGATTCATAGGCTGAGCTGAAACAATAGCAGGGTCAAGTGCTTGGTTCTCAAATTCCAGCATAGAGTCCTAGATAATTAAGCCAAAATTTAAGCCAGCTTCACTAGAGACATAAATTCTTACATTATTAAAACTAGATTTAAGACAGCTTCACCACAGACAAAATCAATGAAAATCAGTCAGGGCCAAATTCTGTTTCAGTTCAATTGAAGAAAACAGTTCCCCAACTGGAGTCTACTCATTTTTAAAATACTGTAATCTTATATTAATCAAATTATTAATTACCTGCATAAAGTTATATGGGCCTTGCATTTGTGCCATAAGATCCTGCACCCGTTGTCTTCTAATAAGTGGGTCTGCTTGAGCTACAGCTGTAAGCGTATGGGCATCTGGAACTGGAGGAGATGTAGCCTGTGGTTGCTGGAGTGAATTTACCACCTACATTAAAAATAATCAATACAATTTCAAACAGTCCACAATTAAATTGACAATATTATCTACTAGCAACCTTGTGATGATAGTATAGTAGTAGTACTCCAGGGGGAAGAATATAAAGATAAATGTTTTTCAGCTTTAAATAGTTAAGATCTGCGTCAATATTTCCTTTAAAAGGTGCAAAAATGGGAAGGTTGATTTGGACAAAGCTACACTATATGTGAGTAGCTTACTTAAAAACTGAGAAAGACAGATCTCTGTAAATAAAGTATGCTTGGGATTTTAATAATATGATAGTAATCAAATGATTTTATACAGATAGTTCTTGACTTACGACCATTCATTTAACAACAGTTCAAAGTTACAATGGCCTTGAAAATAGTGACTTACAACCCATCCTCAAAAGTTACAAACATTGTACCATGCTTGCAGTCATATGATCACAATTTGGGTGCTTGGCAATCGGCTCATATTTATGACTGTTGCAGCCTCTTGCTGTCACATGATAGCGATTTGAGACTTTGTCAGCCAGCTTCTGACAAGCAAATCCAATTTGGGGAGTGATGGTTTACTTCATGACTGCATCACTTACTGCCCAAAATTTCAAGCCTAACTGTGGTTGTAAATTGAGGACAACCTGTAGATACATCTTTATAAAGAGGAAAAGATAGAATTCTTAAATGTCAGATCTAACTAAAACACACATATTTAACTTGAAAGTAATGAGCTTACACAATTCCAACAACAGAGTTGCATTCATAAGGAGATGCTAACCGTATGATTGCTTATTATATTAATACTCAAATGCCCTTTATATCAATGAAATTATCATAAATATTCAGTGGTTATTATTGTTGATCTCTACGCACAACCACACAGCTGCTAAAGTTTTGTATTTTCATAAATTCTGATCATTTATATTTTATACTGATAAAGGCTCAAATTAGGATTTCTAGATAAACTAATACAGTATATAAAATAATATACTAATAAATACAGGTAGTCCTCAAGTTACAACAGTAATTAAGGTTAGAATTTTGATCGCCAAGCATGTCACATGACCATATCACATAACCATGGCAATACTTTCAGTCCCCATCATTAAGCAAGCACCTCCTTGCAACTTCCTTCCAGCTTCCAACAACCAAAGCCAGTAGGGAGCAAAGGGGTGCACATTTTGCCAGGAAGAATGCACAAATAGCTGGTAAGCACTGTACAAGTAGAGCCAATCTCAGTAAGAATAGATGAGAGTGTGCGGGTGACTAGCATGACACAATTGCAGAGGGACAGGGGGGAGGCTGCACAGTTGAGAGACTTATCAAAGCAACTTGCAACTTTCCTTGCCATTTCCCATTGACTTTACTTGTTGGAAGCCCCAAAACTGTGATCATGCAAGTGGAAGGCAACTATTCCAAGTTTGAGTTGGTTGCCAAGCACCCACTTTTTCTGCACTGTTGCAACTTGCAATAGTCGCTGAACAAGTTGTTGTAACCCAAGGACTCCTATATTTGGAGAAAATATTCATTCCTGTCAAAGATTTTTTTGAAAACTGGTTCAAGATTAATTATTCTATTTTCATTACCATTATAAGTTATGAAGGAATTATAACTTACTGAAATTTTATAAAAGATACGTAACAATTTACCTCAACAGTTTCAACTGTCCATTCATCTACTTGTTCCTTTTCATTATTGCTGAACTGAGCCTCTGCCATAAACTGTCTGTTTACATACTAAAATAAAAGTGAAAGAATATAACAATAAACCAACAACATTCATTCTAGAAAGGTGACTACAGTATTTCTACTAAAGAGTACCTCTGTTGATTCAACTTCACTTGGTTCAGTGTATTCTTCTGTTGGTTCTGGCTCTGTGAGGAAAATACACTCTTTACATAAAGCTTTATTAAAATGAATTTTATATTAATAATATTTAATTATTAAACTTCTATGCCTGATTTTCAGTAATTGTGGATGGCTCCAACAATCAAATAAATTACAATCCAATCAAAATAGAAATATTCTTACTCATCTATATGTTAGCTGTGAAGTAAAATTATAACCACTGTTTATTTCAATCCACAAAATACAAGGCTTAAAATCTAAGATATTTCATTTAATAGCTCTCTTGAACTGTATGTCTAAAAATATTGTGCCCTTCTGAAAATATTAAGTAGCTGGAACATTGACTGTGTAACTCACTAATCTCCTCTTGTGCCCCTATTCCCCGCCCCATCTGAGTATCCTAGGAACTGGCAAGCAAAATATTTCAGCTCATTTTGTGGGTTGTGGAAATTTGAACAAGTAAAATAGATGTCTTGAGTTAAGGGATTCATCCCACTCGTTAACATCTCTCAAACCTGTTTCTTGTTGGAGGAAAGGGCAAAATAGATAACTTGTATCTGAGAAACTTGGCTTCCATTTTATATATTAACCCTTGAATAAACAAAAGTCTAAAAATTCTGGCTTCTCCTTGTAAGTTCTTCACTAAACATATACCCTTGTAAATTCAGAAGCTAACACATTTTTTTTTTAAGATACAACTCCTAACTTCAAGAAAGCTACATATTTTTGTGGTTTGATTTAATAGATGCCTTGCTAGCCTAGTTTTTAAAGGCTGGCCAGTGTGACATATATGTGACCAATTTACTTTGTGTGAAAATAAATGTGAAAACAATTTAAAAATCAATTTCTAAGTGTGTAGTGCAGGAGTGTCAAACTGGATTTCTTGGAGGGCCGGATCAGCATTGTAGTTGTCCTCCATGGGCTGGCCAGGGACGGTGGGGGGAGGAGACGTATGGACGCTCTCTTGCAGCACCCTACCAGCCAAAAGAGGGCACGAGGGAGCCGCGGGAGGTCCCTGCACAGCCCATATTTGGTCTGGACGGCCTCCTGCAGCACTCTGCCGGCCAAAACGGGCCGCATGGGGACTGCCCGCCCCACCCCACAGCCCAGTTTCACTAGCAGAGGCACTGCCGGCCAGTCCTTTGTATTTCCAGGCCAGCCCCATGGACCGGATCGAAGCACCCTGCGGGCCATATCTGGTTGGCAGGCCTTGAGTTTGACACCCCTGGTGTAGTATGAATATAGACTTTTATATACGATATAGTATAGTAAGTAAACTACACTCAACAAATAAGTACACACAAGGTTTCAAAAATTCTACAAATCTATCATAAATATTATATATTTTAACTTAGAAATAACTCCCATTGAGCAAAGTATGATTCTTCAATTAACATGATTAGGATCAGACTAAATTATTTATTTTAGTTACCAGCTTCTGTCACAGAATCTTCAACTGCGGGTGCAGATGCGGTCTCCTCTTCTTCACAAAGTCCATTTTGATGATTGTGAGTACTGTCAAAATAACTTGTTTGAAGAACGCGTTCAACGATTTCTTTTAGGGCTTTATCTGCAACCATGAAAATATCACTTTTTAATTGTGTCATTTACCAAATATCTTTACATTAACTACAGGAGAGAGAAACTATCATGTTTCAATTATTCCATTTTTTAAAAAGTACTTCAATTTGAAAAATTGTGTCTATTTACGGAAGTATATTAAAATGCATGTATATTTGATGTAATATAAACAGAAATGCATTTTGACTGATTATTTTCAAGACTATATACATATTATACATATCTATATATATAAAAGAGAAGTGTGCATATGTATGTTTGTATGTATGTCCTGAATAGCCTCCTCCACCCCTGCACCAATCACGGCCAAACTTTGCATACTGGTAGTTTACACTTCTGAGATGAACACTGGGTAGGTCACGAAGGCCTTTTGGGGGTCTGCACCCCCAAAAAAGGGTGCTGAGCTGCTGACCCTCAGCTGCATTGTACTGCGCATGTGCAGGGCTCTACACACTGCACGTGTGCAGGGGCCTCTGCAGACTGTGCTGGGGCCAGCGGGGACGTAGGATGCACTGGTGGAGGTATGAGTTTTCACCCGGTGGGCCACAGTGCTGACGGACCCTAAATCACCCCCTAGCCAACCTTCCACGCGCTTCCCCCACCTCTTAAAGGGTCTCTGTCCCATGTTGCAAGGAGGAGGAGGAAGATTCGCCATGCCATGGGGGTGAGGAGGCTCCCCCCGCCCGATCCCTCACTCACTCTGTCACCTTCCCGGTTCAAACTTCCTCCAGGAGCCGAACGGCAGACTTTTTGGACCAGCCCCTGCATGGAGGCAGCAAC
>JANHJO010000730.1:216020-226994 GCA_032468235.1 Pseudoxyrhopus heterurus
GCGCCACCATGGCTCAAATAACAAAAATACAATGAAAGGCATATATATGATGCTGTACATAATGAAAAAGCACAATTTTAGGGCCAATATTCACATGACTGCAGCAGCTACAATAAAATGAGAAAATACGGTCTAAAGTTTTAAAAATCTTTACAAAATTGCAAGAAATTATCAATCAAAATATTTACCAACTGATCTTGGTTAAGGCGTTCTCCTTTGTTCATTCGATCTTGATAATCATCAAGTTTGCTCTGTAAACAAGATAAAACTTTTACAATTAAAAATTGTAAGCAAGTTTTAACAGAATTACATGAAAATGTCTTACATCAGAAAATAAGAGTCATTTTCTCTATTTAAAAGGAGAAAGCACAAGAAATTATATAAAAACTTAGAAGAAAGGCAAATTTAGTTAAGTATTAGCCTATCTTTCTTAACTGAATATTGCTATGCATTTACATTATTTCCATTACATATGGACCATTTAATCTCTAAAAAAGAAAAAAAAACAAGAAAAATAGTAAAAATGAATCATGCTAATTTATTTAGATGGGCATTTGCAATGGACTTCAGAGATGCACCTTCTCTGTGGCTACCTCAGCCCTGTGGAATAGACCCCCAACTGAAATTTGAAGGACCCCCTGCCCTTTAACCCATCATGTTAGCTCCTCTCACCCAGTCAAGTAGGGAAGGTATGTTGTGGACCCCATCAGTTATAGAATTCCAACTGGCAGTGTCCAGGAAGACAGCTTTCTCTGCTATTGCTTCCACCCTTTGGAATATTCTCCCCACAGAGATGAGACAGGCCCTCACTCTCTTTTCCTTTTGAAAATATCTGAAGACGTGACTCTGCCACCTCACTTGGGACTCACAAATGAACATAATAGCCCTCCTCATGCCTTTTAATTAATTTTTAGTGTTGGTTTTAACCATCATTGCCTCAACAGTATTTTAAATGTTATATTTAGTTTTTATGTTTTTAACACCTCATTTGTACAATGCTCAAAATCCCTCTGTGAGGGAGATGGGCAATTCCTAAATGTGATAAATAAAAGGTTGGAAGGTCTGGAAGGTTGTGAAGACATCTAAACACTGGACTAAGATGGGAGTAAAGGGAAGAACAACAGAAGCAAGAGCCATAATGAAGATAATAGTCAGAGCAGTAATTTGCGAAAGTGTATCAGACATGACCCTCCCATGTTCTATGAAAATAAAGAAAATAAGAGAAGAAATGCATTTAGACTTGCAACATTCTGTCACCATAACCTTGTAATAAAAGTACCGGTAGTAGTAATTTGCATATCTTTTGTTTCCAAGTTTGGTCTATCTTGGAGGGCTGCCAATGGGGATGAGCCAGGAGGTTGACAGCAGGCTGGTCTGGCACCTTGTAATTGTTCTAGTTTTATTATGATTTGGCGGGAGGAGGGTTAATATGAGCCATGTGAAATATAAGATAAATAAATGAATGAATAGATATGGGCTGCTGTCTCATTCATATTTTCTGAAAGGTTTTTTTGCCCAATTTTCAGATTCATCTTTCTCAATCTTTTCAACTAAAGCCAAACTCCAAGAAAGAAGTATTCTTTGTGTCGAATTTTTTATGTTACAGAGGTAACAGCTAATCTGATTCTATCAGATCCTTATTATATGGACATTAGCCAGATTTCAAATATACTGGCATCTTACAGAATGATTTTCCAGGTTGTAATACATTACAATATTAACATGTTTTTGATCTACATGTAAAATATAATCTTAGATGCATATGCTATATAAGTTTAACTGCTTTTTCTAAGAGGTTTCAAACACTGTACACGTCATAGGAATTCTTCACAATCTTGATTGACCTATGCTGATTTATTGACTTTTTTCAAAGGAGAACATAAATTAAAAACAAGACAATTGGAAACTGAAGACCACATTTTCCAATGGTTTACCTATGTTCCGGTGACAGAAAGTTTTAAACAGGATGAGAGTTTGATTTTACAAGTGAGTAAAGTGACTTTTAGTTGAATTTGTGTACTAATGATGAACATGTTATTGCTAACATGTTATCACTAGTATTTTTTTTTTTACTGAAAATGAGTACTAAAGACTGTATGATCAAATGAGCAAAAATATGTATATAATCTTGATCAATAGAAGAATATGTAAAGGACTGAAATTTACCTTGAATAATAATTTGAATTACATGGAATTGTAATTTGAAACAATGTTTATAAAATGATGTACCTTTGGTATAACACCTGATCACTGAAACCAAAGCTTTTCCTTTTAGGTTTGATAAACAGGTTGAAAATAACCCAGAACGTTATGGACAATAGCAGCAAAACTTCTGTATGCTAGGGAATTTCTAGAAGCCTGGCACTCTGACAAATCAGCCATCAATAGACACATAGACATTAACATTTAAAAGAGACAATCAACCAGCCCAAAAGAGAAAAAGACTCCAGCACCTCTCTAGTAATCAGCACTCAGATCAGCATAGATTAAACTCCAAGGTTAACTTCAGACCAACAATCAAGTAAACAATATCCCAATCAAGAAACTGCCGAAGAGCCATTATTAAACAGCTCAACCAAAGTATCCCTAACACCATCCCTATCCACCCAGACAGGCAAGACACCAGAATATAAACTGACAGCAAACAGCACTCCTTACTAGCACTAGCAATGTTACTACGGTAATTAGGGTAGGTACTTAGGGTAATGAAACTGCAAGAAAACAAGCAAGCTCAGAGAGCACCAAGGACCCCCCATTTCAACACCAGCTAAAATATTCTCCTTTACTGAGACTTCTGTATGCACTGTGAGGGAAGAATTTACAAATTTATACAATGGAAAATGGATTGTGAAGTTAATCAATTAGCAAAGAAAGACAAAACTGACCACAGCTAGTCCTCGACTTACAATCACAATTGAGCTCAAAATTTCAATTGCTAAGCAAGGCAGTTAAGTGAGTTTTGCCCCATTTTATGATCTTTATTGCCACAGCTGTTAAGTGAATCATTGCAGCTGTTAAGTTAGTAACACAGCTGCTAAGTGATTCTGGCTTCCCCATTGGCTTTGCATGTCAGAGGATCACAAAAGTTGATCACATGACCCTGGGATACTGCAATCTTCATGAACACATGCCAGTTGTGAAGCATCCAAATTTTGAATACATAAACACTGGGATGTTGCAATGGGTAGTAACTGTGAAAAAGTCATAAGCCATGTTTTTTAGTGCCACTGTAATTTCAAATAGTCACTAACGAATGGTTATTAACTTGATGACTATCTATTCTGTGATTACATAATAGGCCTTGTCCAACTCTGAAACTACTGTTGGACTTTTAGAGTAAGAGGTTAATCTATTTTATATCTGTATGGAAGAAAGTTGAAAATTACTTTTTTCCCTTTTCCCTTCTTTTTGTAGTCCTGATTTTCTGTTTAACCGTTTTTTCCCTAACCCCTTTTTTGTATTGTATCCTTTGATAAACTTAATAAAAAATTAAAAAGGAAAAACAGAAAAGAAATTTTTGCAAAACTTCAACCTTAGAGGAATTTCATTCTTTCTGCACAAGTGTATTCTCAAGAATTTTTCACAGGCTAATTAGAATTAGCAGGCTGCAGATTACTTTTTCTTATTTGTTGAACTATGCAATACTGTACTGTAATCAGATACATAATAGCACTAGATTGCAGCAAATGTTTCACCGTACAGCACCAATGTATTTTCTCCTTTCCAATCTTTAAATCAAACTGTTGCCCTCTCAGCATAAAACTGAAGTAATAGATAGCAACATATCTGCTTAACTAGCCAACATGCATTCACAATTCCTCACAATTCCACACAATTCCGTTAGTTCTAGACTTATTTACAACAGACCTCTGTGGGAGCTACTTATGAAGTTTTGACAGTCCCCTCCCACATAGTCACACAACCAAATTTCAGGAGCCAGGCAAATGGGCTGTATTTACTACCGCTTGTAATGTCCTATATTCACATGATCATGTTTTATGACAGTTTTGCTAAAAACCACCAATTACTTCCAATTTTCAGCAAAATCACACCCATAGCAAACCATTGATCTGCTAAATGAGCGGGAATTCGCTTAACAACTATTGTAAAGAATATCATAAAACTGGGTCAGTCACACAACCAACCTGTTTTATGATCATCAAGAATTATGTCAATCATGGGTATAAGTCAAGGACTACCTGAATATTGTTCTGTATTTTATTGTTAATTACTACCTAAATAATTTTATAATTGTAGAGTATTTTAAAGCTACAACAACCTTTTAGTTGTTATTATTTTTTATCCTGCCTTTATTATTTATACAAATAACTTAAACATATTGGCAAAACATATCCAATACACCTTCCTTCTCCTATTTTCCCAAGAACCCTGTAAGGTGAATTAGGTTGAGAGAGATTGACTGGCCCAAGGTCAGTTACTGGATAAAATATATGAATATTCTGTCATCAGTAATTATTTCAAAAAATATTTTCCATCATTTCTATACTTTTAGTATCTCTAATTGTATGCACTTAGATAAATGTAACAATTAATTTTTCATACTTAATTTCAGAAAGTTAAAATCCTTCAAAATATGTACTATCCCATCCACCTCCAAAACATAGGAATTTCCTAATAAAAATATCAAATACTAACATCTAGATGAAAAATTCTAAGATGCTTGGAATTTTTTATATTCGTATATTTTAAGACTATTACTAGAAGTGTGTAAAACAATCTATACTGACAATATTCCCATGTTATTTTGTAGCATTAAAAATCAGAGCACCAGTAAAGTTGGAATGGCATTAAGAACAGGTTGTTTTAAATTGAGAACAGTTATGGGCCAATAAGACAGTATTTTGAGTACTCAAACATTTCAAATTTGGAAAATTTTGTATACCTCTTGAAATAATTGTTCCTTAAGACTTATTAGAATAAATATATTTCCCAACCCTTGTTTAATAGATTGCAATGGATGACTGCAACTGAAAACATGTTTTATTAATTTATTCTACTTTATATTTTCACACCATAAGAATCCATAATGGTACATAATTAAAATCAGAAAACAACAAAACACAAATCCATAAAACGCAATATAAAAAAGACAGAAAAAAATTAACTACAAAGCTAACATTGTTATTAAAACTAATAGTTTTAAGAACCCAAAGACTGGGTCTCAATCTCCAAATATCCTTCTGAACTCAAATTTGATAGCTTTACTGAAGTTTGAGAGTGAGAATGCCATCTAGATCTTTAGTTAGTACTGCTACTGAGAAACAAACATTTGTTAGTCTTCTCCTTATTCTATAATATTGCAGAACTGTAGCCTACAGTATGAACTGAACTTCATCCAAGTTCTATCAAAAAAAAATTAGGGTTAAACGAACATCACCCAAGCAATGCACTGTGACCTGTCTTCATTAACCTACTGAGCAAATATTAACTGGATGTGAAGTACAGTATATGAAACTTTAGATTCAATAATTGAGGACCCTCCTTTAGAAGTAATCACTTCACGTTTCCTGTAGTATTTTGGCCCATGTCCCCTTTACAAAATGGCTTCAATCTCTTGCTATGTTAGGACTGTTTTTTATATAAACTGCTCACTTCAGATCATGGCATATTTCATCTAGGCCATGGCTTTGACTTAAGCATTCCAAAATACTTTTTTAACTCCAGCAATTATGTTGTAGTTTTACTTGGGTGCTTAGGGTTGTTTTCATGTTGCATTATGCATATTGTTTTAAGTTTTAGCTAATAAACTAAGAGACTAAGACTTTTTTCTGTAGAATCTTGTATAATCCAGAATCCATTATTGCCTTAATGACTGCAACCTGTCCAGTCATGATATTCCATACTGCCATTTTCATAATGGAACTAGTTTCTTTCTTTCTTTCAATGGCATAAATTGTTTCCTTTAACTCCAGAAAGATCAACTTTTGTCCAGTAGTCGGTGAATCTGAGATGGGCAGCAAAGAACTTTCCTGAGCACAAAGGTTTTATTTTTGATATCTTTCCATGCATGCTATTCTTGTTCAAAATTTTCCTTATTTATGCTGACGTGACAGGAGTGGCCTGCAGATCGTTTATGGTCTCTTTGTATTATCTACTGAAAATATGCCTTATTATTTGGAAAATTTGGACTATTCCTGGGAAGAATGTTTTTACATTGTCAGACAATCCTGCCCAACCTCACAGGCATCAACAATTCTTTATAAGGTCTGCAGAAATGTCTTCGGATTGAGACATGATTTACTTCTATGAAATTATGCTATAGAGCACAGTATTTTTAATAGGAAAAGACCCACAAATACATGCCAGAGAGATAATATCCCAGAACTTTCCATATTATATCATACCATATTGTATACTACGGTACACCACACCACTCCATAGATACTGAACATTGACTTCGCATGTTCAAAAAGGACATGGCACATTATACTGTTTGTTTAACTAGAATTTCTCTTTAATAGGACTTAAATGAAGCTGTGTCCTTACACTGCAAGTCACAACACTGCAGGGTTACAAATAGTTACAGAAGATTCACATACTTTCACCACTGTAGGTGTTTCAAACTTTATAACTCTTTAGAACAAGGATTCTTAAAGTGTGGGCCATAATACCACAGTGGATGGTGAGAAATTTAGAGTCACAAGGGCTAAACCTATGGATTAAGCTGTCTGTCAAAATCACCCAACAATCACAAAACATTAATCCAAATATAATATTTCATTTTATTGTGGCATTGGGTACATATATTATTTTAGAGAATTGCAGTGTTACAAAGTTTAAAATTATTCATTCAGAAAAAAGCTATACTACTTGGTTAGTTTGGGGCCATAATTCAAAGTTTATATTATGACCTTTAAAACTGTAAATTACTAAATATCAGGAAGTGCAACGGACTAATTGTTCCCAGTGTTAGCTTGTCTGATTTTAAAGAGTTTTCTTGTATGTCTTGCCAACTGTTGAGTTGCAAGAAGGTAGGGTGGGAGGGGTTGCTATTTGTAGATCACAAAAATTTGCTTAAAAAGTTCAACAGTTTGCTATATTCAAAGTATTTACAATCTTTAATCCATGTCAGAATGCATCATTTGCTTCCTGTAATATTTCTATTGTCAATTTTATACCACAGTACAATGTTTTCATAGTTCTAGGAAACTATTAGGCACAGTGTAATTCAGGCATGCCTACAAAATTGTCAATTTCCATCTGCCCAAAAAAATCCTTGCAAAATAAATTATTTTTTATATTATTTTAATGTGGAATGAATGCCATATTTTTCCAGAAATTTAGAAATAAAGATGTAACTCAATGGAAATGTTAAAATTATATTACTTTATAATATCTATTTTGTGCATGTCATCTTATGTTCATAAAATAGGAAAGATAAACAACAGCTATCTGCAATATATCACTAATATATTTTGGTTCATAGCAACTCAATCCCAATCAATCAGACATCAACTCTCAAATAGACTAATGTGCAGAAATGACCTTTTAAAGATACAAATCACTTATAAAGAATTTAATTTCTGCATAACTTGCATCTACCTAGCAAAACACCAGGAATACTTAAGTTATTCGAGTAAACCTGGCTACAATGCATAACAATAGCCAATAAAAATTACCTTTAGCTTTAAGACCAGTATAAGTTTATGATGCAATATTAGTTTTACACATAGTAATTTGATTACACAAGAAAATTATGTGCAAAATTATTTTATCCAGGATTTGCATTTATCTTCTCATTTTCAAGAAAATACTGAAGATTATAACTTTACTATTTTCTGTTTCTTTAAAATACTACTTCTTACCCAATGGAAGGAAGGCTTACATATACCAAATCTCAATCAGGGATAGGAGTTCATTACTGCATATGTTAATATAAAAACGAGAAGCTCAGAAGTAAAATCTAAACAACTAGCTTTTATAAGAACACTTTACTTTGGGATCAAATAGATTCAATTTTTTTAATCTGATGCAAGGTTACCTCTAAACACACATATACTGGGTATACCCTATCCAGAGATCTCAACATACGAGCAGAAATGTATTCCTAATGTTTTTTAACAGACATCTAGACATAAATTCTACTATATTACAGATACGTTTAATTTGAGGAAGTTATTGAACAGAAACTGATAGAATAAATCTGTCTTTTGTTCAGTTTCATCACTGGCATTTCCAGATCAAAGCTAATGTAATCTATTTAATGACATTATGAGTGCAGTCAGATGGTCTTACCATTTAAAATTTGTAAAAATCATTTTAGGTATCATTTCAGCACTCATAAGATTTTATCACTACATTTTATCACTACTGTATGCTGAGACAGGATATTCTTGAAAATGGATTCTTGTGGAGATTAAAAATTCCAATATTGTGACTACATATAGCAATGTCAGATCCCTTTGATTCTGCCCAAACCTAAGTGAGCCACAGTTTAAGCTGAATACAGGCAATCTGACACACTTTAGTTAAGCCTTCATTAACCTGGTAATATAATTCGCAAAATCTCTCACCTGGATGACATTCCATCATTTTTGAAGCACTAGAGAAGGCTATTCAAGATATTCTGGATTATTAACATTAGACCCACATATTATTTTCGAAGATATAATCTGAAGGACACCAGATAGCCTACACAATTTTACTTTAGCATTGTAAGAACAAACTTTGTATAACTGGGTTTCCATGCTCATGGTAGACTCCCTTCCTTCAACAAAATCATCTGCAGACTGCAAATTCCTGCTTTGCTACTATTGTTATGAGAACCTACATGAGTTATAAAATACAGTTTGAACTTAGCTTATTTTTATTACCACAATTGTGATTTTGACATCTGCCTTGGTTCAAATGACCCAGTAAATTGTGATTAATCAAAAATAGAAGCAAAATCTGGATCACCACACAGATTAGATGCCATGCTCATCTTAGTATGATTTAACATTACATTCAAACCCGTACTTTTGTAGTTAGGATCTTTGCTGGAATGCTTAAAAAATTTCATTCAATATTAGGCATAAAAAGAGCACAGATACCTTAATTTCAAAATCAGCAGTATTTTTAGAAATTACTTAAGTAAATATGGTATCAACTAGAATATTGCAATCTAAAATTTTAATACCCTAGCAGTTATCATAAAATATATTTTATATATTACAACAAAATTTCCTTTACAAATGCTAAATCACAAACTAAATTTCTTAAATCAAGTAGAGAAGGATTAGGATTTTATAATTCTTTGGGCTTGATTCTGAAAAGGACACCTCAACATAAAAGCAACATTAGGTGCAATTAACTAAACTAGCTGTATGATCCAAGGAAAACACACCTAATTTAATCAATCACTAACATGGGCCATATTTGTACTATAAAGCAATTTTATTGAAATGAATTCAAAGCCATGTACAGTACAGCCCTAATACATTTATTAAGATTAAAATACAGCAGCAGTCCTCCATAGTGTACTAAACTCTAATCTTATTGCAAAAGCAGGATAAAGCCCCAAAGCTATGATCATCTTTTGAAAAAGGCAGAATTGGTACAAAGATTAGAAAAGTGAGTTTTAAAAAATCGAGGACTTGCATAAAGTGACTCTAAATAACTTCCTAACATATGGATATCTTATTCATTAATTCAGAAAAGGATATTAAACATTTTCACTTATTTACTGGACTTAAAGGCAACATTTAATATAAAAATCTAATGGTTATTTAATAATGTGTTCCCACGCACATTTAGATGAAAGCAAGTCTTGCTCAAACAAGTATTTAATACATAAACATAAAAGCTATTTTTTCAATGAGTTGAATGTTTAAAGTCATTCATTACACTCCCCATAATACAGCAATCTACTAAGAAACATCCTGCTGCTTCTCTTCCATCACAGCTATCTCTTCACATTTCCTATCATTTTAGAAACACCTGGCAAAATATTTCAACTAGTTGTACAGTTCTTTTGTGATCACTTACTAACAGTTTAGTGCACATTTGCACAGACTGTGGTTTTTCTATCTAGTGGTAAGAATATGTAGCGAATACAGTTCCATTCACAGTATTTCAACCAGCAGAAACTGAGGATGAATTTTGTTCCTTCCCCTCCTCTAACAATTGTCAATACCACTTCATTCACTGCTCCATGGGATCTCTATTCTTTGGAATAAAGAAAAAGAAAATCAAGAGAGGATTTCCTTTTCTTTAGGTATAGTGACTTTACCCCCATCCCCTTCAGAGTAATGCCCATAGTGATTGGGGGGGGGGGGTTGATCAGTGTTAGTACATCACATCAGAACCCCTTTTCACCAATTCTTGTAAGAGCAGTCAGTGTCAAATTTTAACCAAAGATTCAGAAAGCCAGCAAGAGTTCTTATAAAGTTTGCTCCGATAAATACTGATTTGGGAGCAAGCCTCATGGTCTAGGGGTTCGACCTTAGCAACGTAGGGCCTGAATGTTGACAAAAGGACGCAGGGCACGTCGTACCGCTAAATCTAAGCGTTTGGAAAGTAACATATAAATAACGCTGCTCTTTTTAAGGTATCAACTCGGTTCTTTTCTTTTCACTAAGTCTAGATGCGGCCCGCCGTTCGGCGGTAACTAAACTAAAAAAAAAGCGTTTAATAAAACGTGACGAAAGTTTCAACACTTCCTTTCACAGGGGCGTCCCCCCCTCCCCTCCCCTCTTCCCGGGGACCGAGAAGAGCGAGAGAGATCGCGTTTTCACGCCGCGTCCGCTTCTCCACACGGAGAGGAAGGACCAACTAAAATGGGGGAGAAAGGAAGAGGCGCGCGCGTGCAGCCACACGGACAGCGAGGGCTGAGCGACTCGGGCGGGCGAGCAAACGAACAGCCGGGCCTTTGTGCAAGCAGCCTTTCACACAATGAGACTCCCTCCCCGGGAAGCCTGGCTGCCTCTCGCCGCCGCCATGTTGGGCCGCTGCTTGCGGAGGTGAGAGCCGCTT
>JANHJO010000730.1:240345-252275 GCA_032468235.1 Pseudoxyrhopus heterurus
ATCACAGCTTTTAGATGTTCCTCAAGGACAGCCACATATTGAACACAGTAGTCCAAGGACCAGGTGACTAGGGCAAGAGTGAATATGTGTAAGGTTTCTGAACAAAGAATAATCATAACTGGCACATAAAACTGTACAATAGTCTTCCTAGCCACAGCTGCCACCTGATTTGCTTGAGTTGTAAATCCTTAAAAACCAATGGAAACATGATTATTTGTTTATCACATTTGCCACTGTTAATTTCATTTGTAAAATAAGGTCACTATCAAGAAAGCAGATTCAAATTCATTAAGGAGAAAATACTGTGGTATCACAGTAGTAACTTCTTTTCTAAAACTAAGAAAAATTGTGATTTAAAAAAAAAGAAATGTCAGTTTAAAACCAGGAAACTGGAAGGTAAGATAATGTCTTGATGCATCCCATATCAATAATGTTTGCCCTAAACATGCACAACACACTTCTTTATTCAAATCCAGATCCATATAGGGAGAATGGAATTCCTGAGAATATAAAAATAATCTATTTTTTTCTGGGATCTTTTATTATTATGGTTGGTTGCACAGTCAGCCAGATGTTTAGATTGGATTTCGCATTTTAATCAACCTATCATGTCCTCAAGAGCCCAGGACAGGCGGATATTAGATGGTGTTCACAGTATCATTGCAGGATATAAGCTCTTCCAAGCTGACTTTGCAATTGACTGATGATGGTTTTGTCAATGCCGATGGTGTTCAAGTTGTGCTCTAGTTTTTTGGGATTCCACTTAAGGTTCCTATTATTATATTGTTATTCTTACTACATTATAATTGGACTCATGAAACCTTTAGACTACTGCGCAACATCGTTGCTGATCATGCAGCATATCCAATACAGAATCTCCAAACCATACAATGATAGAGACCATGTTCATCAGATATAACTTCCTCACGGCATTCAAATTAAAGCATCCCAGATTATTGGCTGTCCTGAGTCCGTATGAATATCTCCTATGAAAGGGATCCCACCATCTCTATGAGTAATTGTTTCCACCATCAAACTGCTTTTCCTCTTAGGAATTATTTTCTAATATTTAGTTCGAATCTGTCTTCTGTAACTTAAATCTAGTATAGCCAGCTATTTGGATTTGAAGACGTGAAGGCTTCAAATAAGATGTTGAGGTGATAACTCCACCTGTTGATATTTCTTTAAAGATGCCACATTTTTTTCTTCCAAAGCCTTCCTGTTCAATGTTCTCTTTTGCAAATATTATTATCAAGTCAGGTATTACTCATCCCATAGATGGGAAACTGATGTTTGTTTTCTAAAGAAAGAATGTGTGTTAAATTTTCATCTATTATTTTCAGGTCATTTCTCCAATTTATGAAGATTGTTTTAAAATTGAATATCTTGGCTGTTTGGCCCTTGAGGTAATATGAACCTTAACTCTTGATTTTTAATTAGCAGGCTTTTGATTATTGAATATTGTAGTGCTTGGCTAAACATCTAAAATAGTTTGTACAATGGAAAAGGGGACATGGGAAGATACCTAAGTGTCCAAATTTTTTGAAGAAGATAAGTTTGTGGATCATCCATTTTATAGCTGCATGATACACTATATTCGGCAAAAGAAAAATGACATGACACGGTTACTTTATATATACTGTGGTTGCTATCATTTATGAAAACCTTTATTTTTGCAAATGTTTCTTTGTGTGTTAAGGTTGATAGTGAGTGGATAATTCATAAAATTGCCATTCCCAGCATTTCCTCTTTCTTTTGCTGTTTTCTTATCCAGTGTTTTGGAGGTATGGAAGAATGGATATGCCGTGATTGTTGCACAGCAGATAAATCGCCACACTAAAACCTCAATTTACAGCATACATGTGAATTTTTCTTTTAGGGAACGGTTGCTGTTCTTATGACAGATACATTCCTGAAAATAGGATTGTTTGTCTCCTGTTTTTTCACAATTGTGGAATAGAATTTGAGAAATAGTATAGCATCCTAAACTTCCTTTTTTCAAATAAATGAAAGAAATGGGGGAGGGTTTGTGGAGAATGAGACATACAGAGTTTACGTGAGCTTTTGAGTTATGTTATTATATTTACCCTCTTTTGGAGAATAATCTCTAAAGCAAAATATTTTCTCCTTCAGTTTGAAGGAGAATGAGGAAGATGATCGGCCCTAAGACAAAGTCAAATCCCATGGCTGAGGGTGGATTAGAAGGTTAGGGATGGCACCTATACTTGATGCAAGCATCATAAAAAATTTGAAATTGGGCAGTGAAAGTATTATTTCCTTACTATGGTATATAGTTTGCCTCTTCCTCTTTCAGTTGTGTATTTGCCAAAATTCAGTATATGTCACAGAAGCTCCAGATTAATTTAGTGACACTCCTCAAAATGAAAGGTAAATCACAGCAGCAGGGGTGGGTTTCAACCGGTTAGCTTCGTGCGCACATATTGCACCTGCATGTGCACTTTGCGCGCCCCCATTTACTTAAAAGAAAAAGAACCTTCCTATACCGGGCCCCTAGTTGGAAAACAGCTGAGGCGTGCTGCCACGCCGATCAGCTGTGCTGGAAACAGAACTGCACACCTGTGAACTTAAAAGTAAAGAAAAAACCTCCTATGCCAGGCCCCTAAGCAGAAAACAGCTGAGGCAGACTGCAGCGCTGATCAACTGTGCTGGAAACAAAACTGTGCACGCGTGAAAAGAGAACAAATAAAGATACCTATAGCATCCAGGCGGGTAAGAGGGGCCCCCCCATTTTTTCTTTTCTTTTACAGAAACTGACCAAACTGTTACAGAAACTGACTGAACCGGTTCGTTCCAACCGGCCGGCCTTAACAACTGGTTCGGGTGAACTGGTAGAAACCTACCCCTGCCTTTGGAACTTCTCTCTACTAGGAAAACTGTAGTTACACAACAGTGTTATTAAAAGTAATTGCTAAGATAGATAAACCTCGAAGCAGAACAGTAATTATTTGAACAGAGCTTTGTATTCACAAAAAACTTCCATGGCAGACGTGGTTCATCTTGCTCAGTAGGGACATTTACCAATTAATAGAAAAGTAAAAAAAAAAAAAAAAGGAGGGAAAACTATAAGCCTGCATCCATTCTTTTTACAATGCTGTAATTTCCTTCTGGGTTAAAGAACAAACAGCTCATTTGTTTCAAAGGTGCTGCACATCTGTTTCTGTGGCTAATCACCATTAATTATAAAGTACCACTTTTCAATGATATTCTGGGTCCCAGAGCTATGGCATGTTTGTTGCCTTATTCTGTAGAGTCTTTTGCCAGCTTTTGGCATTGCCTAATTTTCTGATTAAGTATAAAAACGTAGAATTTCTCTAGATCTTTGGCATGCCCTACAAACTATCTAGTTTGAAACTAAAGCAGTGATTAATCAGGGAACTCTCATGAGAAAACTGTAATAGCTTTAAAAGGGTAACAAGGACAATTTCCAGAGCCATGTTTTGCCAAGCAAAATGTAAGCAACTGATTTTTACAGGCTTGCATGACAAAAGAGAGAGGGGGGGGGCACATATACGGTATATAAGAGACAGGAAAGGTAAACCCCGCCTTTCTCTCAGATTGACTCTATGATTAACATGCAAAGTTTATTTTGCTTTATCATAGAACAGCCAATAGTGAAATTCTATTAATTGCTGAATGTTGTTTTGTTTGGCAATTCCAGGAAGCAGTTTACATGGCTACCGAGTGCTCTGGTTTGCAGAGCTTCTGAAATAGTATTATTGTAAGGGGCTAATACTGATTAGAGACAGTTCCCTGAGGAAGGAGGACCTTTTGATGATTGAGTCATTTCCCTTCTCTGTTCTGCTTCAGTGATACAGTGCTGCTCATTGTATCATGAGACAGATATTCTCTCCTTCTCTAGTAAGCAGTTCAGAACTTCATGCCTTAGCTGCTGTGGTTGGGCTTACGACTCTGGAGCAGAAGTTCCCCACTCTTTCTTCTAAATGCAGATTTGTTCACCATCTGAAGGATTCAGGGTTTTTTTTAACAAGCATTTTCATAACGATTGTTTATATTTTTAATCATGATTGTTTTTATATATTTATTGTTTTACTGAATTGTCATACACTATCCAGAGTCACTTTTTTATGAGATGGGAAGCTATATACATTTGATGAATAAATGATTGACCAATTACCAAAAGTGTCTTGTACAATTATTATTACTGTTATCACATATAGCACATTAAAATATAGAAACTTAACTCTGGCAGTTCTGCTGATGGAACCAATTCCAGAAATCAGAAATGACTTTTTGATCTTCAGTGAAGATGGGGAAATAAGCCTGGAAATACAAGTTATCTTTCTTACTTTTGAGCTTCTGCTTCAGTAAATTGTCATACTTTTTTATTTAACAGATAACATGTAACTAAAACGAAATACAATAAATTAGAATAAATAAATTACAAAAGAATGTCATTAAAAACTGTCTAAGACAAAAATTCAGAGCAGTTCTAAAGAGATTGAGTGATAAGGACCTGATGAAAGAACCACCACACCCAGTTCTAAGCCCTTCTTGGAGTTATGCCAGTAAGAATAAAAGGTGATGAAGAGGCATCTTGAATTCCCCTCCCCTTCCCTGTGGTCCTTGACTCCTGGTGACTGCTAGGACAAATCCCTGCAGCTTTCTTGGCAAGATTTTCAGAAGTGGTTTGCCATGGTCTTAGGGCTCAGAGAAAGTAACCAACCCAAAGTCACCAGATGGTTTTGTGCCTAATGCAGGACTAGAATTTAGTTTCCCAGTTTCTAGTCCAATGCCTTCAACCACTGCATCAAACTGGCTTTATTTCCTTTTCATAATAGCAGCTATAAGGGCTAATGTAGCTTCTTTCTAGTTCTAGAGCAGGGCTGTCAAACTCCCGGCCCGCAGGCCAGATGCATCATGCACTGGCCACCCCCACGCCCAGTTTAGCGAAGGGGGGGGGAGTCCTGATATGTCATGTGATACTGCCATGATGACGTGAGTTTGACAGCCATGTTCTAGAGCATGATAAGGGAACAGCACTTTTTCTTTCTTCCTAATAATGGAGGGGCATATGAGGTAGCCAAACAATGGCAATGAAGTTCCTGTTGTATTAGCAAACAAGCCTCAATAATGGGTTTCTTTATCTGATTGTGGACTTCCACCCATGGAGAGAGCCACACAATGTGATGATTATGTAAACAGCTTCCCAAGGACCATAGAGTTGTGCTTTTAGACCCCTTGTATAGCTTCATCTTTTTTTCTGCAATCTCCATATTATTCAAAATGAAAAAATAACACTGATAAACCCAATAAACAATTACTTCTGTTATATTTTTCTACATACAATTTACACCAATACCAGATATTTCTTTAACAATCATTTAAATGTTTTAGGGTTTTTTTCATTGTTTTTTCTATCTGCTTTAGACATGCCCAGCTAACTTATTTTAATACATTTTTAAGAAAACTTGACTGTAACAGGAAGATTTATTTGGACACTTTGCCTTTTGCAGACTCAATTGTGTTGCATATAGTGGTCTTTTAATTGTGCATAATTAGAACTTCTCGTTTAAAGAAATACATATGAAGTGTTCTGATATAAAAGTGATCAATGGAAAACATTTATCAGATTATTTTTTCCCCTTGTTGATTTTACTGAAAAAAAGTCACAGTGCTCAAAGCAAATTTAAAAGAGCAGAGCACAGTGTTAGAATACATAAAATGGAAAAATTATCTTATCTGTAAAAATACTGAACTTGACAGTCTTCCATATAGTTTCCAGTTTTCACTTCAAATGAGATGCACCTGAGTAAAAGTCAAGCTTAACTTTGCTTGTCATTTCAGCATTTGAACATAGATCATACTCTAAAAAAGAGATCCCCTCTGCAACACATATTATCCTGAGTCTATTCCATAATATGAACATCCGCAGAAGCTGATTCTACCCCCAGCAGGTTGTAAAATAGAATTCAGCTTGCTGTATGTGACCAAATTAAAATTACAATTACATTTGACCAGTCTTACATCTTTTTTGGAAGGGCTTATTTTATCAAAACGCTGTAAATACTATGTCCATTACCTATTGCTTCATAGTTTTCACACATTTTCTAAAAGGGTACTTTTAAAATGACACTTAAGGCCAGCAAGGAAAGGCTATCATGTCTAAAATAAACCCAGATGTTTTAAAGTGTTTTCCCTCTAGAGGTGCAGTAATTGCTTTAAGATTAGACAGGAAGCTGTATCAGCATTATTGCTCTAAAGGAGCCAGTGTTATCAAAAGACAACACATCAGGGCTTGTCCTCACAGGAAGGCTATCATGAGTAAGCAACAGTGCTTTAATCCAATTGGTTATGGGACTCTTCATGTGGATGGTTTGGTGTTTAGGGAAAATCATATGACTACCATTACCATGGAATATGAGGGCTGAGGTACAAAAATCAAACAAACATTATGAATTGCATCCAAATAATTACCACATTTCTGAATATGACTATTTGAAGAATGTAAAAAAGATATTAAGGAATGCAGAAATACTGTACATTCAAAGAAAAAATATAGTAAATATGAAAAAGGGAAAAAGGGAAAGAAGAGAGCAAATAAAAAGGAGGTTAAAAAAAACAAGAACAGAAAAGAAGAAAATATATAAAGAAGTAGTTTCTGATCTTCCTGTTGGCAGTTATGCATACAATTCTAATCCAAGCTCTCTCTCTAAGATAACCTCATAATTATCTTCCTTCTATAGCCTATTCTTTCTAATCATCAAAACCATAAGTCACAAAGTCATTTTATTTTATTTTTATGCAAATGAATGTCCCTTCATGTTGTTCACATTTCCAACTGTAATAGTATTAGGAATGACCTTGAAAGACTGGGCCAAGAGACATTGTCTACCGAGTGTCTAGGCTAGTCAGATAAGAAACAGCATAGTCTGCAGCTGGGTAGTGGGCCAAGCAGGAGGCTTAAAAGAGACCCTCCCTAATTTCTTGGGGTGTAAAGGAAATGGGAAGAACTATACTTTCAGACTTGCCAGATTCTATTAATGTTCCACATTATAATAAAGTACAATTATCTCGTTGTGTTTCCTGTCTGGTTCACTTGGTAAAGTTGACACTAATAACATGTTTGAAATGCTTTTATACATTCTAGATAATTCTAGATCTCTGGTTTCAGAAAATGTACTCTAAATTTCAACACCTTTGACCAAATATTTTCTGATTGATCCATCCTTATGTTATAACCACAATTTTTAGCCCTCTTTATCATACATTCTTTAACCTGTTCTTTCCCCTCAAATTTGAACAAAAATATACACTTTAACAATTACAAGTGGCTAAATTGCATTTCAAATTATAGTTTTTTGATGCATACCATAAGTCTTTTTATTCATTTTAAATCTTCTGATAACTTTAAATAGGAAAACAACTATATCCTTCTTCCATTAGTTTCTCTTTTAATTTTATATTCCCCCTAGTGAGTCTCCAATAATTCCTAGTATCATTACCATTTGTCTTCGCTGTTGTTTCTCTTTTGTAAAGTGCTTCTTCAGGCATAGACACATTATTCTCAATAAAGTACGCCTAAATTTTTTTTAAAAAAATCCACATTAACTTTAACTTTATCATACCATAAATATCCATGCTGTCCAAACCTCAGGTTATGATCTTCTAAATCTAAAAGTCTTTTGTTTCTCAGCAATCTTCATCCAAAACAAACTGCAAAATACAACTTCAAATGCAATAACCCAATCCTCTTCTTTCCTTTGCATCTTGTAACACTTTGTATTTAACTTGTGTTTTTCCCCTTGTCACACAGATTTAGGTATATCCTTTTGCCATTGCATGAATGGTACTCACTTCCCCTCTCAAAACAGATATTTTCTGAAATAAAAACAACATTCTACACAAAGTATTCATGTTTATTACAGAAATTCTCCCCAACAGTGAAGATTTCTCCCATTTTAATACATCCTTTTTAATTTTGTTCCTTGTCTTAACATAATTATTTTGAAGCAACATACAATTTGTATTTGCCCTAATAATAGCAATAGTAATAGTACTTAGATTTATATACTGCTTCATAGTGCTTTACAGCACTTTCCGAGCAGTTTACATATGTCAGCATATTGCCTCCAACAATCTGGGTGCTCATTTTACTGACCTGAGTATTTCCACCCCCTCAATCTTAAAACCAGTTTTCTGCATTTTTGATACTGTAGTTCATATTTTAACATCTTTGTCTTCTGAACATTAATCTTAAAACTTGCTAGCATGCCAAAGTCCCTGATTTTCCCATTAATATTTCTAGACTCTCTAACAGATCTTCCAAAATTACCTCTAGGTCATCAGGAAAATGCCATTAACATAAGTTTTTTTTTTAATCTTTACTGCCACAATTTTTGTCTTATTTTATCTCATTCAGTGCCCCAGAACTAAAATGAATAACACTGGAGTTAGCAGACATTCTTTTCTTCTCCTTTTTTTTTGAATCTCACGAGGTTTTGTTAATTCTTCATTAACAATTATTTATGCTTTCTTTGCACATAAATCAATCTATCCAACACATTTCTAATATTATCTCATAATATTAGGTAGGAACCCCTATTCAACTTTATGAATAAAGTCCTGTAAAATTATTTTCAATCTTTCAGCCAAAATAATTTTAAACAACGTATAGTCATTATTAAATGTTGGTCAATGATTTCTTGTTAAAGTCAGGTCCTGGGTCTTTTTAAGTATTCCTGCTATATAGGCCTCATTCTGGCTTTCAGGAATCTTTCCATTCTGTAACATCCATCATATATTTTAATGATTATAAAGGTTATAAAAGTTCATCCTCAAAACAGTTATAATAAGAGGCCAATAGACCATCTGGACCAGTTGTCTTTCCTGTTTTAGTCCTTTTAATAAGTATACAAATTTTCCTTATTGTTATAGATCCATTTAAAATTTATCTCTAATTCTCTGTAACCTTCAATAAATTCTGTTTATGAAAATATTCATCCACTTTTTCCAAGGAAATTTCTTGACCATTCTATAAAGTAGAATATCATTGGTGAAACACTTGTTACATATTTCCATTATCTGTTATTACAGTATTTCCTTCCTGTCACTTTAGGGTCACTTTCTTTTCTTTTTCTTTCTGCAATTTATATGCCAAACTTTTCCCCACTTCATTTGCAAATTCAAAATTTATTTGTTTTGCATAATTCCTTTTTATTACCATCTTTCTCACTGTTAACATAAATAATTGCCTTTGTAAAAGCTTAAATTGATGGATAGGGAACTTATTTAACTCTTCCTTTTTTAAAAATCTCATCCAAAATCTTTCATATTTTCTCTTGCTTTTTCTTTTTGAAATCATTTACATCATCTTATAAAAGCTTCGCTTGCATTCCAAACTGTTTTTCTTGCTGTGGCTTTATTAAAATTATTTTCAAAAAAATTATTTTAGTTTCTTTTTGCAATGCTCCTCTACCATTTCCTTTGCAACAAATGTCATTCAATTTTCATCTGAAAGAACTATTTTTCCCTTTAAAAGTTGAAACCATTGAGTTATGGTCTGAGAAAGTCTTTGGTAAACTTTTCACTTTATGAACATTAGTAGGCAAAGTCTTAGAGATCCAAATCATATCTCTTCTTGAAAAAGATCTATGCCTTTCAGAAAATAAGTATATTCCTTTGAATCACCCTTTTTTAATATCTCCATGCTTCAATATCAAGAAGCTTTAAATTTTCTATTAAATCAAAGAAAGCCATTGGTAATCTGCCTCTTAATATTTTTCTCAGAGGTTCTTTTTATGAGGAAAATATCCCAGTCTCCCAGGAGATGCCAATTTTCATACAGAAAGTTCAATAGTTTGTCAATAAGTCCTTTATAAAATACAGTTTTATCTTCATTTAGGACATAAATTCCCAACATTAAAGTCTAAGCCCCAATATATATGCCATAATGATCAGACAGTATAGTCTTTGGACATAGTTGAGAAATTATACATAAAACAACTCAATTTCTTTTTTCATTCCTGCTAAAATAAATTCTTCACCCACTTTTTTGTGACTCAAATATTTTATATCTTTTTTCCTAATATGCTTTCTAGCTTTAACCCATTCTTAAACAGGGTAATACTTTTATCTTTATAATTTTATAGCAGTTTAAGCTTTTAAAATAATACCAGTGCAGCTTTTCAGACTGACTACTCTCCAAGGCTGATGGGTATTTCTGTTATAGGGTTTATTTTTATTCATATTCTCAAGTGAAATGATGTGTCAATATAAACACAACTTTTCATAAATAAACTATGAACTTTGTAATATGGAAATTCCTACTTAAGTTCCTGTCAAGTTAGAGCAGGACTGTTTACAGTGATATTATCTTCTGAATTTGGCTTTCAGCAAGATTATAAATGTACTTTTCTCAATGGAATTTAATGGGGAACCAATTCAAAACCCCTACCTTAGTAAACAGGCATAACAAAAACATTGCAAAATCATGCTTTTCTTTTCCCTCCCCTGAAAAGCTCCAAGGCAAATAACATGTCAAAGCAAACCAATATCCACCTAGTGCTGTTATGTGTAACAGTTTTGTCTGCAGTCTAGATCACAGTCCTGTTGGAAAATGAAATATGCCATGCAGTCACAAAAAACAATGTCACATTAAAAAACTAAAGACAAACTACCAAATGAATGAAAAGGTCAGCATAGAAGCAATTGTATATCATGCAAATTCTCAATCACAAAGCTTTGGAGAGTTACATGCATGTATGTTACTCATGTATTACTTTTTTTAAAACTGATTTTTATACCTCCCTCTTCTAAGGCTCAGATTGCAATAAGTCATATCATACCAGTTAATTAGACATATTTAAGTTTGTTGACTGATACCAATTGCATACACAAAATGCCCTATTACATTATATGCAACAAGATAAAAGGTGTGGTTTTTTCCAAAATAAGTGAAAGGAAATTAAGAGTGGATTAAATAAAACTATGCATGTATTGGGTTGATTTGATATTTTGCCTCTTAATGAAATTTCATATTTGATAATATTTTGAATGGGAAATACATCAGAGCCTAGGAAAGGGACTAAAACC
The DNA here is from genome assembly GCA_032468235.1 of Pseudoxyrhopus heterurus. NCBI lineage: Eukaryota > Metazoa > Chordata > Lepidosauria > Squamata > Pseudoxyrhopus > Pseudoxyrhopus heterurus. The sequence continues at coordinate 251,419 of JANHJO010000730.1, forward strand.
TGTACTTAAGCTATAGTTCAAAGAAACATAAGAGAAACAAAGGTGAGAGTTAAATTCATGGAGGCATCCTGAAATGCTGAGTTGTCTCTGTTACCAACAGCTCACAGTGTAAAGATCATAGGCCAGCAACTCAAAGCCAGCAGGCCTTATGCTTATCAACTGATTATGTTCAGGTCTGTGTCATTAGGCATAGGGAAGGGAAAAGAGAAAGAAACCTCCTCCACCAAAAAAATTTCCATATTCTGGAGAAGTGAATGAGTAGTTAGCTGGAAAACTAAACAAGAGTGCAGTATGTCATTACATGGTGTTACAAGCAGATATGTTTACCTTATTATTGAGTGAAGGTGAAACAATAATTAGAAAAGAAAGGAAAAAAGACTATTCATGCCTAAGTATAGCAAAAACTGAATGTAACTGATAAAGCTATAGTACATATTGCTGAAGTGTATTAAGATTCCCTATTATTATTTTTACAGCTTTATTACAAAGGCAGAGAAATACCAATCAAGATAGAGAAATCAAGCCGCTAGATTCCCCAGCTAGATTTTGACAACATCCATTGACTTTCTTCAAGTTGGTGAGCCATGAAGTTCTGGATGGGAATTGTCTGGTGACAATTTTGTTGTTACAGTATATTGTTTGCAATGATTGTTTTATTACATTTTTTATTTTGCTTTATTTTATGTTTCTATGTATTGTTAGCCACCTAGAGTCATTAGTATGAGAAGGGCTGCCTTATAAATTCAATAAACAAATAAACAACATACTTATAATCATAATGGAGCTGCTGTGGCTCAAGTGGTAAGATAACTGTACTGCAGTCCAGCAGATCAGCAGTTTGGCTGATCGAATCCCAC
>JANHJO010000743.1:32675-45808 GCA_032468235.1 Pseudoxyrhopus heterurus
TCTCTCTCTCTCTCTCTCTCTCTCTCTCTCTCTCTCTCTCTCTCTCTCTCTCTCTCCCCCCCCCCCTCTCTCTCTCTGTATGTGTGTGTGTGTGTGTGTTGCCAGGAAATATAACTTGTCTGTGTGTAAGGGAGAGGGTTTAAACCTTCCTCCTCTGAAGCTGTTGTAAACCTCTGGAGAAAAGCTTGGAGTGGTACAAATTGGTGCCTCATGATTATAGCTCAGGAGGCAATAGTTTTCTTACAGGATAGGATTCTCTTAAACATTGATAAGAAAAACATGCTAGTTGCATTGCCGCTTTCTGTCCTTCAGGCCCAGACATTCGATCAAGATGATGGCTATTCTTAGCAAAGTATACTCAATGGAACACATCCACTGAACTGTGTTCCCTAACCAAGCCTATCCATTTATATATGCATAATAATCCAGGTATGGTGCTTTAGAAAAGTGGTATTAGCAGATTTTTCAGTTACCTTTTCAGGAACTGGTTTTTTTCTTTTTTAAATGAGCCCTGGAAATCATTTAAGTGCATTATGCATGCATACTTAAATCATTCTGCCAAGGCAGATGGATAATAGAGACTGGCTTGGATCAGAGGCCCTGAAGCTACAACCTAACTCTTACCTTAGTCACAGGAAAAAAATTTTCCACTGATTTAGATTAACTTCAGTGTTTTCGTTTTTTATTTTTAAAGAAATCATCCGCAGACAGTTCCTCCCACTTTATATTCCTACTGGTTAATATGTGCTTGGATTCATTGGTGTGTCCTGCTGTGTTTAAGCAAGAGCTGTGTAGAATTTGCTCAATTAGCTGTACATTCCTCTGTTTGCTTTCCCGATCTGCTTTTTCCCTTTCATCTATCAGATGTTCACAAGCTTTCCATTAGATGTTTCCTGCTTCTAATAGTTGTTTGCAATTTGTTTTTTCCTCTGAAGCTACAGTGCAGGTTCCAATATGTGTGGAAATAGAAGAGAGGTTGAGGATGGACTGCAAAGAGAAGCAGAGGGTTAAGACTTGCTTGTATTACTTTGTACAAAAAGCTTAACCAGGCAGAAACATGACTTATATGTTACTGAACATATCGAAAACATGCAGAATTTCTCCTGAAATTATTGGGGCTGATTTGTAATGAATGTGAGTCCTGTTACAAGTTAATGAGATTTAAGTACAGCTAGTTTGTCTTGCGCTGGGACCATTTTATTTCAGACTGTTCTTCTCTAATGAGAATGTTAAATGTATGACCATGCTTGCCATCCCTATCACATTATTTATTTATTTGCATCTGAAATGTGTTCCTTGCCAATATAAAAGCAGTTCTCAGGATGACATAATAAAGCAGCTAAAATGTAAATACAAATACGATTAAAAGTAATTAAACAGTTACGGATCTTACATAGTGGTGACATCATCTGGGGATAAAGATTGTTAAGGATTACTTTGATTTCTGTTCCTTTGTTTTCAATTAATTTAGGTGGTCCTCTTGCCTTCTATGTTAGGAATATCTCATTAAAATCAGAAAAAAATAAACATGAATATAATAAATATAAAGGACTGTCATAGGATTACTGTACTATTTTCTTTCCTTTGCATGTTGTGGATAAGATGACAGTCATTAGCATCTCTTTTTAAAATAGTCTTTTATTTATGTAATATAACCTGCTTTCCCCATGCTGAAATCTATTATTAATATTCCGTTACACGATTCCTTTTAAATTCAAAATAATTTCACTTTTTCCAGTGAAATTGGTTATTGATCAATTAATATTGTCATCCACCTTGTGACTTTTAAAAGCAAGAAATAGATATTTTTTTATCACTGCTGAAGTCATGTTTTGTCCAAAGAGAGGGAAACATACCTACCCGAAAACAGCTTGCTTCTTAAGAGATCCTTTTGGTTTTGAAGTTTGCGATGATGACTTGAAGCTGACCGAGGATTGGTTCTATTTTACTTTAAATTGAAGTCAATCACCGGATTTGAATCCCAAATGTAAGGCTTTGGAAGGGACCCAAAAGAGGAGTGCTGACTCAAGAAACCTGCTGGGACTTTGTGGCCTACTGCTAGGCAACCACCCATCCCCACCACAGCAAACAGATGACCACAAAATGGATGATCTCATCTCTAAATCAGCTAGTTGATATGCAGATTGCATGGCAGAAATCCTCCTCCCATCATACAACATTGCTCTGGCAGCAGGTGCAACATAAAAGTGCATGGGGTTTGTTTTTATTTTTCCTCACATTTTAGAATCAAAATTGGCTGATTCTGTGCCTTTCACGGTTTCTGAAGTTCCATTGTGTTTATGGTTTTTTTTTTCCAAATCAGTCTCCTGTGCCAAGAAAATATGGTTTGTCTTCCATACCCCTTTCCCTTAAGAGAGAGAGAGAGAGAGAGAGATTGTAGGAGGCACAATAATAGGCAGTTGTATTTTAATGCAAAGAAACATCATAGGAAAAATGCAAGAAAGTACTACCTCTCTGGCCATCTTCTGCACTGAATAAGTTTAATAATATGCTTATTCTGCGTATACATGTCACGAAGGCTCCCTTTTGAAAATAGGCTGCTGATATTTCATACATTTTTTTTTCATGGTGTGGTGGCTGATGGACACGGTGCAGTTGGAGTACCCTGTTTCTAAAAGGAACTAAGAGCACTGAAGTATTTCCATCCAAGAATGAGGTAGAATAACAAAAAAGCTCTCCTCCTTCCCTGGTGTGTCTCATATACTGGGCCTTGAATAGCAGGAGGGCACACTATTGTCTGTTGTCTGTCTGTCATTGGAGGTTAGATTCCGAAAGTCCTAAACTGCTACAGATTTTTAGCGATGCTGTGGGTTTGAGCTATAGAAAAGAGGCGTTTGCTCCAAATCTGTAGAATGCAGGATAGCTTATCTGAAATTCATCAAGAGCCTCTGATGAAAAAGGTGTTGAAAATGCTGCCAGGATGTTAGACCCCTAGTGCCAGATTAAGGGAGAGTGGGGAATATGTAACAAAGCTGAGGGAATGCACGGTGCATATTGATTTGCAGCTTCTTATACATGCTTTTGTCCAGGATAATTGATCATCTGTGAGGCTGCAAGATGCATTCATCTGCAAGGGCTTATGAATGGGCTAAATTTTCACAATGTTAAGGAAAAAAATATATTACTAAATAGTCCTTTTTCATATGTGGACTGCATAAACATTACAATTTCAATAGGAATGCCACTTCACTGGGAGCAGGGGGAAAAAAAATCTTTGGAGATTTATTCCTCCTGTAAAGTGATGTGCCAGAAGGTAATTCCACAGATATTTCTTGGTGATCTTCAGAGGCCGTTGATTTGTAACCGTAAAACATTTGTAATTCATGCTGCTTTGCTCATACATATGTTTTGCCTGATACAAATCCCTTTTTGTGATCAGAGAAATAGTACCGTATATACCTATATGCAATGCAAATCCTTTGGTTGGCTGAACATTTCTGTATTTATTTATTTTTTAGAAATTAAAACTGACTTTACATTTTTCTTTATTTTATGGATTCCTTCTGCTGAACTCTTTCATACAAATTAAGCAGAAAAGTCATAAATGAAAGAAATACCAATTTCTTTCTTTCTTTTTCTTTTTAAACATGTCTTGCAAACAATTTTCCTCTGTTTCATAATTTATTAGAATCCTAGAAATGCAGTCACTGGGACATGCAACTGAGTTCCATAGGACTTAACACAGCATAACCACTACGTATTATTTCCCTTTCATCACAATATTATCTCCACTATTATAAAGAAAATAGAAATACTATAAAATTGGATGTTTCCTGGTTTAAGTCTGCTGTTGTAGTTCACACTTCTTCCTTATCTTATTTACAATATATGCCACAATACTTCTGCACTGTATGATTGTCCTTCTCTGTCACAAATTTCATAAAGTAAGAGAAAGTACAATAAACAAGGACTTTTTGTTGAACTGCCAGTTTATGGAGTCTAGAACAGAGAGGGGAACAGAAATCAAAGAGTTCTGTCAACACTTTTTGAGCCCTCTTTAGATATTGCTTCCATTTAGCTGGTCACTGAAGAGCTGCTACATAACATAACTTTAAGAACTAATGCCCGGGTTTTCTTGTTTTCTGCTCAACTCCTTTTCTTTGGGCTGAGTCATCTAGGTTATAAATGAATATTTATAATATTTTGGGGATGAAAAACAAAATTATTAAAATAAGCATTTCAAAGCACGGCAAAGGGTTGCAGTATCAGGACATATGGACTGCATTAAAGCTTAGAGGAGTTACTCTTGAAGATTGGAATTTTACTCATCGAAAATCCCCTTTCACTTGAGGGAGTTATTAATAGAGAGACAAGATGGCATCACAAAAGAGGCCATTTTTAGTCCAGGGGTTGCCAACTACTGATGTCTCTTGCAAGATGTCACTTCTAACCGAAACCAAAAATGGCTGCTTGGCAAAGTGCTGCAAATGCCATCCAAGGTGACTCTGGCTGCTAATCGGCTACTGAGCCAAGACAGTAGCAAATTCCTGGGTGAATTTCAGATTTGTTGCTTTCCTGTTTTTACAAAACTTAACAGAAAGACACCATGAAAAAAATCTTAAATTTGTTTTATGTTGAGAGCTAATATGGAAACTCAAAAGCTGGACTTAAACTTCATATATTTGGACTAAATGTTACCCCCTCAATTTAGCTATGTAGTTAGCAGGGCTGACCTAAACATTTGTAACAAATATTACATGCCCCAACTCAAGTCAAGCTGCATAGTATCCCAAACCAAGCAAATTACTTGGGAACAGGAAACTGACAATCTACCTAGCATTTTACCCATCCCCTGAAGTTACAAGAAATACAAAAAATAATTAGGAGCAATATGTTTTCTTTTCATTACAAATGAAATCTGCCACTTCAAGCAACCATTTCGCTCTTTCTAATGGTAGATCACGACCTGTTCCTTTGGGCTATTATGAAGAGGAAATGGAATATCTCAGAATGTGAGGATAAAATGGAATAATAGAAAGAAGATGTATGCCAGTGATAGATTACAAGCTTTACATCCATTCAATCTCAGCCTCAGTTCCAAATGCTTGCATCTGAGAAAAATAATCAGAATGAAATTTGGAAATGATATTTTTATACAAGATATAACATAATAATAATACAGCTGTATACAGCAGTCATAGTTATTGTCTGGGAGCCCATAGAATAAAAGAGGACCATATCATACTCTTATTTTTTTTCAGAGGGATTCTGTTTTTAGTGTATGTATTACTGTAAATTTACATACTGCCTTTTCACCCAAAAATAATTCTACTTAAGGTAGCAAATAATAAAACAATAAAAAAGAGAACAATAAAGTCACAAGTAAAACATTAAATGTTTTTTAAAGTATATATAAAATACATAAAAATAAATCACTTGAAGCGCCCATTAGATTAAAGCTTAATTCAGCTATATATTATCTCCAATGTCAAAAGCCTGTCCAAAGAAAAAATGCTAAAAGGAGAACGACAGACCTGAAACTAGTCTCTCTATGCTAAGGAAGGTCACTGAGAAAGCTTTTTTTTTTACTGCATGCAATTTTTCCCCCCACAATGAATATAGATAAATATGGGGAAATAACATGGTTTGGCCGTAATACCTGTGTAAAAGATAATGGTAGGTGATTATACTCTGAATACAAATTAGTTTTGTGAGGTGGCAATAAAAAGAAAAATGGCGAATATCTGCAGCTCGGGTGTAGGATGAGGGTGAAGGTTCGTTCTCCGAGCTTGTGGGTTGGTTTCCGCGAATGTTTCGTTACCAGGCTAGGTAACATCTTCAGCGGAGTTTAGGGGATGCCAATGTCGGTTTTCTTCATCAGAGCACAGAAGAACACTGACATCCCCTAAACTCCGCTGAAGATGTTACCTAGCCTGGTCACGAAACGTTCAGAAACCAACCCACAAGCTCGGAGAACGAACCTTCACCCTCAAAAAGAAAAAAACAAAAAAAAACAAATGGAGTGATAGGCTGCACAAACAAAAATATAGTTTTTCAGATCAGAGGAAATAAGGGTTACATATTACAGGTAGGCCTCATTAGTCCTTACGACCACAATTGAGCCCAACATTTCTGTTGCTAAGCGAGACGGTTTGTTCAGTGAGTTTTGTCTCATTTTATGAACTTCCTTGCCACAGTTATTAAGTGAATCACTGCAGTTGTTAAGTGAATCTGGCTTCCCTGTTGACTTTGTCAGATCACAAAAGGGGATCACGTGATTCTGGGAGACTGCACTGTCATAAATCTGAACCAGCTGCCAAGCATCCAAATTTTGACCATGTGACCATGGGGATGCTGCAACGGTCATAAGTGTGAAACTTGGTCATAAGTCACTTTTTCCAGTGCTGGTGTAACTTCATACGGTCACTAAACAAATCGTTGTAACTCTAGAGTTTTACCAGTGTTGGAATACTCGAGATAAACTGAAATTATCTTACAGAATGAATAGAAGGTAAAGGCTCTCCACCTTTTGAGAATAAAACCTGTTGCAAAAGGGCATTTCACTTGGCCGGTCTTCCCCAGCTACTTTGAGAAATCTAAAAAGACAGAGATCAAAAAAAGTTTTAACTTGGAGACTCCCCTGAAGAACAGTCGGTACAACTTGAAAAGTATCAATGGTCACTGAATTAGCAGATACCATTGTTATCTGTCAGATTTACAGTAGATAAATCTGTAGTGGCATCCCAGTTTGTACAGATTTGAATGATTTTATCTACTGAAAGTGATTGGATGATGCACCCTCTGAGACAGAATGTAATACCGTAGGCCTGTGATGACTATGCTGGTGTGATGGAGACAGAGAGAAATGATCTGTTCAGTAACATCTTCATAAAACAGCCTTCAAACAAAATCTACCTGTAGTTGGTCAGACATTCAGTTCTGTTTTGTTGCTGTTGTTTTTAAGTGAACACTGCATTAGGCTAATCTGTAATCTCGCTTACTTAATCACTTCAGACTCCCTTGAAAACTGAAAAGCTTGTTTGCCTCACTGAAGGGGAGAAGCAGGCAGAAATACTCTTGGACGCTGCAGAAAAACTCTTTTTAATAGGCCAATTCTCCATTCTTGAGGCCAATCAGAGCCTTGACAGAATTCCCTATTCACTGCAGAAAATGTTTAAAGCTTCCTGGTACAGATGTTCTAGCTTCTAATTTCTGCAGAGTTCTGATCCCAGTAAGTTTAAACCCCGTGAAGGAGTAATCTGGCTGAACCAATAAAACTATGGAAGGCTCCTTCATATTCAAATTGTAATAATCTCACTGAAATGGAAAATAAATTCAATATACAATCTTCTGAATTTATGAGGTCAGGTACACCTCAGACTGACTCACAGTTGTCCCAGAAGTCATAAAAGCCTGAAAGACTCCAAACCATTTCAGGAAGGGAAAGTTGGAATACCTGATCAAGGGGACAGATTTATGATGAGCCACTGCTATTGATATTCCTCCTGCTGGAAGAGCAAGAGCAGGAAACGGTGTGTAGATTTACTCCGGGGTAAATGTAAACAGTAGAGGGGAATCTTCTCTTGTGAATGCAAATGTTGTTGAATTTGCGCATGCATATTCATCAACTAAGCAAAGCTTAACTGGGTGAATTGATAAGCATAGGCATAGCATCCTATGATACTGGCATAGTATCCCAAACCCAGTTAATGTTTGAGCGGGGCGGTCCATAGATTTAGCAGAAAGAAAGCCAGTTTGGTGTAGTGGTTAAGGCATCAGGCTAGAAACCAGGAGACTGTGAGTTTTAGTTCCATCTTGGGCACAAAGCCTGCTGGGTGATCTTGGGCCAGTCACTTTCTCTTAGATCTAGGAAAGAGGCAACGGCAATCAACTTCTGAAAAACGTTGCCAAGAAAACTGCAGGGACTTGTCCAGAGAGCCTCAGAGAATTTGACACAATTGAACAGAAGAAAACAAAAAACTAATAAAAGGAAATCAAATGATCCCTATGCCAGGATGAATCGTTATGTGTATGTATCTCTTAACTCCATCTCATTTTAACAGATGTGTAAATAGAAGAAATCTTATTGCATATCTAAATAAAGGACTGCCTGTATTCTGGTTTCATATTCTTTCCATCTTCTTGTGGCTCGTTCTCCTGCTATTTTATTGGGACGGTTGTCTGTCAGGAACTGTTTGCTTGGACAAGTTTGGAAAAAATAAAAGATGATCTGAAACACAAGAGGTTTAGAAAAGTAGATGTAGAAACCTTTCTGAACCTGCTCCGTGGCATCTGCTTGGTTATCTGCGATGTGGCCTTTCCTCCTTGTGATATCACAATGCATGAAAGCAAGTGCAGTATGCGCAGGCGCGCGCACACACACACACACACTAAAGAAAAGCTGAGGCTGTCCATAAGCCGAGGGGCCAGGAAGGGGCAAAGTCTTCTGCCTTCAGGTTGCTGTGATGCACTTGGGGCGGTGGGATGAGGGGGTGGTGAGAATCGAAGGGTGAAAATTATGTGTGTCTCCTTCAAAGAAACAGCAATGCCACATATTCCCTTAAAGCGGCAAAAGGAGGGAATCTTGGCATGGAAAATATGATCCCAGACCATAGAATAGTAGACATTCTCATCTTCCCTTGCCGGAAGCGTCCTAATACTAAAGAAACAAATGATGGAAAGTGATCTCCTGCAAGAATTTGATCCAGCAGGCTGGGCTGCTGCTTCTGCTGCTGCAACAACAATTAACCCTTTCATTGCCCACCCCTGGACTACAATAAGCCAAAAAGAATGTCTTTTCAGCCGAAGGAACAAGGTCAGAGGGTCGCCTAGAAAGTACAAATGAAAAGCCTTAATTATCTTCGCTTACAACACTAAAACCTTTATATTCATCCTTATTATTTCATATGGCTTTCTGGTTTTTGGAAGAAGCTGCAAAGAAATCAAATAATGATAGGTTGGGAATTAAAAGGGGAAAATGGACGGATGGTTCTTTCCACTGCTTTCACACGCACACGCTCAGGCACATGCACACCTAACCATCTATTCTTTCTTCTTGGTAGGATGTTTTGCGGTACAGTAAGGCACATTTTTTTGTGAATTAAGTTCGTACCCAGCTGAATTGGGTATGTCATGACATCAAGGATTTCATCCCACAGGAGACCGAGCGATGTAACTGGAAGGATGCGCAACCAATTATTTCATCCTGCAACTCAGACAATCCTGGCGTCATCTGTTCATTACCACTCTTAGCCATGCTGGAATGAACGGCAGTCCTGGATGTGAATGGAGGGAAGCAACCTCCGACACAACCTTTTTCCCTTGACAACTGCTTTTCTGACTGCTGCTTTCCTGAGGAAGACAGGGAAAGCAACACAAGAAAGCCTATCTTAACTAATCTTGGAGACATCGTCAGAAATAATACCACATCCAGTATCTTTTGTTTTGCACAGAATAACATTGTGCATCTATTGATACAGGCAATGAATAACAAATTGCATCGCTTTAAAAAAAAAAGAAAGTGGAAAAGAAATCTTAAACAACCCATTTTAATTAGTTTCTTTTTCTGGATTTCAGTGTGTAGAATCCCAGCTAAGATGAATCATTTTGCTTCCTGGCAGCCTGTTTGGAATCAGTGCCCAAAATGAGAATTTGGAATATATATGGTCCATGTATCTATTTGCAGACTTCTTTTGTAAAAGAATGTTCATATATACAATTAACACCTAGAAGCTAACTTTTCAATGGGTCAAATGAACTGAATTCCGAAAAGAGTTATGATTACATAGAAGAGCAGATAACCCTGATTCCTTCAAGAGGAAGTCTATCCATGCATCCATGAGAAACTGCAAATGCAAGGATGAGAGACATAAAACCCTGGATTATGACATAGAGAAGAATATCTGCAGGTCCATAGATACCCCTTCAGACCTTTCTGTGAATTCTGAGATGGGGGATATGAGAGAGCCTATTGTTTGTCCTTCCAAATAATTGCAGGTAGTCCTCAACTTACAACAGTTCATTTAATGACCATTTGAAGATACAACGGAATTGAGAAAAGCGACTTATGATTGTTTTTCACACAACCATTTCAGCATTCCTATAGTCACATGATCAAAATTCAGATGCTTGGCAACTGACTCATATTTATGATGGTTGTAGTATCCCAGGGTCAGGTGATCAACTTTTGTGACCTTATGACAAGCAACGTCAATGGGGAAGCCAGATTCACTTAACAACCGTGTTAGTGACTTAGCAATTGCAGTGATTCACTTCACAAGAGTGGCAACAAAGGTCATAAAATGGGACAAAATTCCCTTAACTATGGTCTCGCTTAGCAACAGAAAATTTGGGCTCAATTGTGGTTGTAAGTGGAGTAATTCCTTTGGTTTGTGGCAGAAATTATTCGTGGATATGCCCACATCGATTTGTCTGAGTAAGACTTGCCCACATCAAGTGAACTTGGCAACCCTACGTCCTGTTCAATGACCATTCACAGAGATCTCTGATCAATTGATTAGCAATAGCAAAACTGAAGACAGTAGAAGCAAAACTGGCTTCTCTTCGTATGAATAAAACTGATGTGTGTATATCCCAAAGGTGTTTTTTTTCAAGAGGCAACTGGACTCTCTGGTTTTTCTTTGAAGACATTTCGTTTCTAATCTTCTTGGGAAAAAAGCACCTTTGCGACAACCATGACCTGAATCTGAGTATGTGTATGTATGTGTGTGTGTGTGTGTATATATGTATATATACACACACATACATACACATACACATACACACACACACACACACACATACGTGTGTGGGGTGTAGGAGGAAGACTCTGTATGTCTAGGTCTGCAATCCATTTCTATAGTTCTCCTCCTTAACCTGCTTCATACTTGCTAAGCTTCTACATTGTTCTTAATTTGGGAACGATATTCTGCATCTGTTTGATTTGACCTCTTGGCTGTAGATTAGCTCACTTCTTTGAGCCCCGCAACTTTGCTAAGTTCCCTTCTGTGATTTCCTTTGACACTATTCTCAGCTTCAGCATTTCCATCTATTAAATATGTAAATGGTTTCTTAGAGCTCCATTCATCTCAGACACTTATGACTTCATCGGCATAAGCCCAACATCTTACAGTTATACCATTTCTTTTTTTTTTTTTAAGCAACATCATGACGTAGTATGGATTGCACTGCAGTCTGAGTTTGAGAAATACAACATATTGCCTCTGAACTTTGTCCTGGTTTATGCACAGGAACCCAACTCAAATTGCATTTTTAATATGTAAGATTGATATCTTGATTCTTCTATGCCTTTGATTATGGTTGCATAAGCAGTCCTCGATTTACCACTGTAATGGGGGCTGTCCATTACAGCCCTAAATCATGACGGTTGTAAGGCATGTGGGTACATGACCGACTGATTTTACAACCTTTTTTGTGGCAATCATTAAATGAACGCTGTGGTCGTAAAGTGTTTCTATTGGCTAGTTTTCCTAAAAATCAGAAATAAATGCTGGGTTTTGGCAAAAAAAACCATCGTAAAATACTGTCAGGTGACTATAGGATGCTACAAATGGCCTAAATGGGAGCTGATTGCCAAGCATCTGAAATGGAGTCATGTGACCATGGGGGAGGGGTCAGCTGTGTAACTTTGGTACTAGGGCATAAGTAACCCTGGGGAGATCGGTCGTAACTTGCAATGCTTGTAAAGCAACTCACCGTATGTCAAGTACGACGTATAATGCACTGAAGACCTCGACTTACAACAGTTCATTGAGTGACCGTTCAAAGTCACGACATCACTGAAAAAAGTGACTTATGACTGTTTTTTACACTTACAACCATTGTAGCATCCCCAAGGTCACGTGATTTACATTTGGATGCTGGACAACTGACTCATATTTATGACAATTGCAGTGTTCCGGGGTCATGTGATCAGCTTTGCGACTTTCTCACAAGCAAAGTCAATGGGGAAAATCAGGTTCACTTAACAACCATGCTATTAATTTAACGACTGCAGTGATTTACTTAACAAATGTGGCAAGAAAAGTCGTAAAATGGGGCAAAACTCACTTTACAAATTTCTCATTTAACAACATAAATTCTGGGCTTAATTGTGGCCGTAAGTTGAGGATGACCTTTTATTTCTACCCTCTTGGATAATATTTAAATAAAGCTTTAATTTTAAGATGGAAAATTCCGTTCCTAGCAGCACCTGCTATAGAAGACTTAAAGGTATGCTAGATTTTTTTTTTTAACGTCATAAATGAATCCAAAGGGCTCTACATCTTTTCCATGATTACATCTGTCTTGCTCCTTCGTTTTTATGTCCATGTATTCTAATGCAGATTAGCAGGAAAATAATTTGGATGTAAATTACCCCAGCCAGCAGTGAATTATGAATGGGCATGTTTTAGGCCAAGGAGATTGCTGATTTGCTTAGGGCACAAAGCAAATCCCATAAAAATCCAAGAATTATATACTAGAGTCAGAAACAGTGTTGTAAATTTGGAGTATGTGCATTTAAACAAGTGTCGCTATCGACTTCAGCTAATGTGAATTCACAGGAAGGTTGTGTTTCAAACGTTACACATTCCAGTCAGAGAGAGCTTCTTTATGGGGAAAATGTGAGGTCAAAATGCATAATGGCCATCCATGTTTATTTCTCTCTGTCTATGGGGTATGCATAGAAATATACCCTCTGTAGATCTCAGTATGTAAAGCTGTAGGCAGTAAAACAGATGGGTGCAGTCCATGAATTATGCACGAATTATGTTGGACTCAGCTCAGATAAGGCACATTTGAAGTCCAAAAAAATAAATTAAATAAATTGCATAAATTCATTTATCCTAAAGGCAGGTAAGAAAATACTTAAATAATATAGATATGGCCCTTTCAAGGATGTTGCTAAACACTAATGAATTTATGGGAAAAATAGAGAAAACTAAGGTAATGAAATGATCTAAATGGAATAATTCATTTCCTAATTTCTCTGTATATAAAATATCTTCCTGTTTAGATGCATTAATATTTGAAATCATAATATATGATTCATTGTTTATTAGTCAAATCCTTTAGGATCTTTTAGTATAACTGTACATTAAAGGTAAAGGTAAAGGTTCCCCTCGCACATCTGTGCTAGTCGTTCCCGACTCTAGGGGGTGGTGCTCATCTCC
>JANHJO010000743.1:61742-73512 GCA_032468235.1 Pseudoxyrhopus heterurus
TTATATTGTTTTATATATAAATTTTATTATTGTTTTATTGGAATTGTTTGTTGTGAGCCGCCCGGAGTCCTCCGGGAGAGGGGCGGCATAGAAGTTCCAATAAATAAATAAATAAATAAATAAATTACCTGAGTTTAATGCTCACATACTCCAAGTGAAGATTGATTTCATGATAGAACTGATATTTTAAGATTGCTGTATGGCACAGAAATTTCCTTCTTGTGTTCCAATTACTACAGCAAAGATTCCTCTTTACTGCACATTGTTTCAACAGGCTTCTCGATACAAGCAATTACTTTTGCCCCAGTTTTCTCAAGAGTTGCTCTTTTTTGTTTCAGAAATTTTCTTTTTGCCACATACTCTGATAATCTCTCCCTGATGCAGTGTGGACTCTCTCAGCTGGTACTACTTTTGTATTCAATTTCCCTTCACACCCACTCTCATTTGATCAATAGACCAACCAAGTGACTCTGTTGTTTAACTGTCTCTTAAGCCAGCCATTTTACAGGCCCTTAAAACTCCTAATGTTCAGCAAGTCTTAGTTTTCAAATTCTTACCAGCTGAAAGGGACATATTTTCAAAGCCCAGGTTGTGTATATCAAACCTTTAGCTACCCATTCTATTTTTCACACAACTCTTTCTCTCTCTTTTATTTGACTGACATTTCATCTATATACTGATTACTTGTCAGTTCTCTCACAGAAAATAGAAGGGGCCAATCATTCTCCAGGTCTGGGAAAGGCAAGTGGAAATCATTTCGGAATATCTGGCCAAAAGAATATATAAAGTGGTCCAATTAGTTGCCAGGAATCTAGACTAGCTCAAAAGGTGCACACGTGTGCACACTCACACACACAGAGGAAAGAAGGGAGAGAGAGAGAAGGTTAAAATATTTGAATATAAAACACATCAGCCAAATCTCATCATCATGTTAAATCTTAATACTGACATTGCTATCTTGTAAAGTGACATAGCCATGGGGAACATGATAAAGTTCTCGCATGCCAAAGCATGCTTTAACATTTTAAAGAATAACTATATTTAAACAGTTAGGCATATTTATTGGGGGGGAAAACATTTTCCAAGGCAATATTATAATAGCTACTTTTTCAATACTTTTTATTTTTCCCATTAAATCTTTTTAAATGCAAAGAAGTATAAATATAGAAGAACAATAATCCAAGAAGAGCAGCGTTGACATTAAAACTACAGCAGGTTAAACAGTTTTTCCACTTTTCTATTTGCGCAGATTTTAATGGGAGGACACAACAGACTTGAAATATTCCATTTCAATGGAATGCAGGCAAAATGAATTTTACAGACCCTGCACGGCATTGAAAAGTGCTAATTTTTGAAGTACCTCTTCCCCAAAGAATTAGAAACCTGCAATAGGATAGTTTTGAGAAGAAAGCCAAAATGCTTAGAGAAAACGCAGCAACCAAAACTTCATTTAGTAACTGCTCTCTATTAATAGGCTAGCTAATATTCTTCCAGTCATCTGTCATTTCTCTTATCCCATATCCAATGAGCAACATTAAACATAACCAGTGTTCAGGTTTACGGGATCATCATAAAGGAGACTCTTTAGGATGGTTGTCTTTCTCCAGATTTTGTGCTTTATTTATTACACACACACACACACTCTTCATGTTTCCACTGGGCATTATTTCTGATCATTCTGCAGCTTGTTTCCTGTTTCTTGTAGCTCCTTACTCTTGCTCCTTTTTCGCTGGCTGACATTTGTAGCTCTAAAGCACAACCATTTGTTTGGTGCAGCTCTTATCTGGCATAGGTCTTTGAAATGTTCTTGCTGGAAGATTTTGTCACGTTTGTTTAGAAGCATCTAAACCGTTGCTTTTCTTCTCACTTTTCCTTTTAGAATGTCTACTGTGGGTCATGCAGCTCTTGTGAAGTCCCCACCGCTAAGGGAAATTGTGTGAAGTCTGTTTGAAGTTTGTTTTCTCCTGCTGATTTCTCTAAGGGAATTGAGCGCAGACTAGCAGGCACACGGAGAGGAATTTTGCTTTGTTTTGGTAAGAATTCTGCTCCTTAAAAGACCTTGGTTGGAATTTTTAAAGGCTCCATCCATGGCTGGAATCCATAAAACGTGCATTGCTCCATACATTGAGTTTTGAAAAGAAATAAATTATTCTAGCGCCAGGCATTCCATTAGATAAGGTCTATCAGAAGCCACAAGAAGGGCATGTGTATGGAGAGGATGTGCAAGACATTGGTCATGCTATTTATGCCTACTTAATTCCCTTCCTGACCATCTCTACAGATCCCCAGCAAATAATTTGCTGTTGATAAAAATGAATGCTCTTTGATATAATGATATAATGACAGTTTGGATATGTCAGGCAGCAACGCTAAGCAAAGGATGTTGGCAGATAATGGTGTCAGTCATTTCTTTAGTCTTCTTCTATGCCCAGCCCCACACATGATCTTACTCGTAGTACAACATTTATCTGAGCAGTAAGTAAATTTAAAGTATATCTTCCCAATAAAATAAGGTCAAAATTACATTCAGTAAACTTATCAAAATGTATAATAGCAATAGCACTTAGACTTATATATTGCTTCGTAGTGCTTTACAGCCCTCTCTAAGCAGTTTACAGAGTCAGCATATCTGGGTCCTCATTTTGCCGACCTTGGAAGGACAGAAGGCTGAGTCAACCTTGAGCTGGTGAGAATCGAACTGCTAGCAGTCAACAGAATTAGCCTGCAATACTAAATTCTAACCACTGTGACACCATGGCTCTTTGGGGAAATTGGGAAAAAGGGAACAGTTTCAAAACAGCAATTTAATAAACTCAGATTAAGTTGAGAGGGTTTTTATTTGTTTACCATTTTTCAGTTTCCTGGTTTCTAGCCTAATACCTTAACCACTATACCAAATTGCTCTAAACCTTCTGCTTACAAAGAAAGTATCAAGACCATTGTGTAGTTATTGCAACCATGCATCTCTCAAGTACTCGAGAGCATAAGTTCTGGCTCAATTGAAAGATCACTGCTCAGGTGAAGGGGTGAGATGGGCAATAAACATTCTATCCAAAAAAGGCAGTAACCCTGAGGTGTTGTAACATGTAAGAATATATTTCAGAAATGGATCAGAAAGTTACATCCTCAGGTTGATCTGATGGCAGTGATAGGGAATTAACAGAAGGCAACCTCTATTTTTGCCCTCCAGAAGTGGATGCTGATCTGTTTTGGTGATGGGTCAACCAATTTATGTGGCTGAATCCAAAGATGACCAAACCTGACACAGCAGGAAGCCACAGATTAATATTGATTCTGATTCCTATTCTCAACATAATGGAAACTGGGCTGCCAAATTGAGAGATGCATACTTATTGACATTTTTCTTTCTGTTTATAATTTACTTTCACAAAACTGATGATGGACTTTTTGCTATAAAATACCCAAAGCCATTGAAATGAAACGCGTAGCAAATCTTTTGGGGCAACAGGGAATGTCAGGGTTTGTAGCAATTTCTCTTCATTTGGCATCTGTAGAATTAACATTTCTGTTATAATAAAGTATTACAAACCTGGATTTGTACCTAAGACAAGGATTAGAACTCATGGTCTCCTGGTGTCTTAAACCACTTCGTCAAACTGGTTTTAACTGTGTGTGCGCGCGCATGCGCGCGCAAGAGACAGTCACCTAGCAAATTTACATGGATATGAATGGGCTAGCATCTGAGATTCATTAGTCCAGTTCCAATCTCTTAATCACTATACTACAGCGGCTTTCACCTACCATATTATTTATCTACCTCAAACCATAAGCAATTGTTCGAAATCCAAGCATAAAAATGGATTGCTCCAAATTTCTGTAAAATGTTGAATAGAAATGTTTGTCACATGACACAAGTATACAGGAGACATGGTATAGACTTTAGCTCATCTTCACTTCTTTCCTTCAGTTCTTATTCCTGGTGTTGAAAGAATGAAGATTAGACCAAAGACAAAATATCAAGAAAGCACCATGGGAAAGTGGCCATCTGCCACCATTTATTTTTCAGTGGCTTCCAATCCCCGCACAAGGGATAAAAATTATGATGCTTTCTGGGTATTTGGGACTACAACTCCCAAAACCAATGTTTATTGCTCATTTTGGCTGAGACTTTGGGAAATGTAGTCTCATACACAGTGTATCATGCATGGTAACACAGAGGTTGTTGCAGTGTAATGTTAATTTTTTATCTTGAATGCAAATCTTGGCTTAGATTTTCCACATCTGCCAATTCCCCCGTAAAGCATAGCATACTTAGCATGTTTGTATTTATTGGAGATTTTATGGTATATCCTTCCTTGCTTGTGATCAATATTAAAAATTGATGACTAAACTGTTGGAATGTATTGGTTTACTAAAAACCAAAGCAATATAGAATTCCAGATTTTCCAGCGAGACAGGTCAATGGGGAGGCTAATTTAGATAAATCAGTAGATTTCTACCCTTTGCTGCAAGAAATGTCTGTTGACAAGGATGGTCCAAAATATTTGGCAAAAACAGCCCCATTCTCTGATATTAAAATAGACTGGAATGTAATTCACTAGTCTTTCAACGTCACGATGGGGTTTCTTCTTCCGCCAAACTTAAGAAAGTTTAATCACAAAGATTTTTTTTTTTAGGAAACAAAAAAACTGTCTCTCTTAGGTGTAGAGAGGGACTGATCTCAACAGCTGATACACAAAAGAGGGAAGTGGAGAGGGCTGCATGATCTCCAGGCAAAGCAGAAGTAATAAGCAAAACGGTATGATGGGACTATCTTAAACAGATATGTTACTTGAAATACTAGATGCAACATCTGGACTGCACAGTTTTCAATCTGTGCTATCATGGATATATAGCCATGGCACTGACACAAACATGTGGGTATTTCTCCAAACAGTATGCACATAAAAAGCATAGTAACAACAGCAGTTCACATACGTTTGCTTTTGAAGATGCTTTGTTAGTCATTGCTACTACGCAACATTTATGTGACACCTTTACTACTGGAAAATACTCTTCAGGCTTTGTAGTATTAGGGGCACCTCATGCCAGCTCCCCCCCACCCAAAAAAATAACAGCCTGTACAAAATAATTCTCAATTCTCTATGGACTGTTTTACAGATGGAAGTATTAAAGCTGAGAGAAGCCACATAATGGAGCCATAGCAAATCCAAATTCAAGACTTCCTGAAATGCATATTTTTTGTTTCCTTGCTGAATTCAGTGGACAGGATGGCATACTGTACATGGAGTGGAAAAAACTGGGCTCCAGTCTCTGATGATTCATAAAAAATAATGGCTGATTGGAGTAAGACGCTTCCTCTTCACCCAGCCTACCTTATTGTTAAGATACATCACTAAATCTGCATCAGATATCCAGGACTTTTACTGCTCTCAGGGTGCCCCATTTGTTCCTGCTGCAATAACACACTTTTCAGCAAAGGCTCCTGCACAGCTCCTTTATGGAGCACAACTCAAAGTTTATTCCAACTTATCAAAGGTTGACTCTGATCAGTCCATGTTTGTCAGAAATATTCACCTGCCTCTGTGCATGGCTAACGCTGTGGAAGCAGGACTACTTGAAATTGAGACCAGTGTATGGATTGATTTGTCTGAATTTTGTTTAATGCATGGTACTTTCCCTGTAGACTTTAATTTTATTTAAGAGTTTTATATAGCCACTCAACTCACACACAGTGGCTCCAAGAGGCGCACAACATTGAAAATCCCTAGTAATCCCCTTAACCAGCTGCAGTGACATCGTAATCAGACAAGCCACTTGATTGGCTCCAAATGGGGTCACCAAGCCTGCTGACAAAATCATGTCTTCAAGGCCTTGTGGAAAAACAACAGGGTGGGGGCCAATCTTAAATGATGTTCCAAAGTACAGAGAAGATCCTTTTTCAAGGCCCCACCAGAAGGACTTCCTTGATAGTTGGGATCCACATCATACCCTGCCTTCCTTTTCTAACCCTTAAAATGGGGGTAAAAATGGCTGGAGGATAAATTATATTACCATGGCTTCTCCACTCTTGTATTAATAGCAATGGAGTATGAATTGGCCAACAAGCCCTAAACAACAAATATTTGATATCAGAATCAAATTAAGTGTGGCCTAATTCCTATTTATGTCTTCTTCAGCAACCAAGTTACTTGTCATAAGCCAGCTAGATATCTTAATCTGACCACCATGCCAAAAAATTGAAGACCTCTTTACATTTCTATGCTATATTTCTATAATACTGCAGTCCTAGAAGAGGGACGCCAGAAAATCCCATATAAAGAACACCTTGGTCATAGTAAATAGCCATCCGAACAGCTCATATGCTTCTTTACTGTCAATTCTCTCTGACAGATCTGTGACACACCTTTGTGAACCTTTATTAGCACCACACTAAAAAGTATTGACTTTTTTATCCCAATGATTTTTGACCTGACCAAAGTGATGTACTCTCCTCCAATGCCACCAAGTTTCACTTGAAAACAAGATTGAACAGAACCTCTGTAACCACAAACCACCTCACTTTGATTAAACTCAATGTTTAATGATAACAATAATTGTTAACCCTCATAGTTATCTGTTTCTAAGTATAGTTTATGATGGGACTCTTCACTGAAGGCTTAATATGAATAACCTCAGTGTTCAACATGGCTTACCTAAACGGTGCTCAGTGTATCTTTTTCTATTCAATTTTGTGAGGTAGACAATTTCATTTCCTTTCTAAGTTTTATGCTATTTAAGGATCCTCACTGAGCAAAATAAAGTACTGTAATGCTTCTGCCACTGGAAGAATGACAGTGCCTACTGATAAAATAACTGTTAACTTACAATAATAGTTAAATGCAGCTTCCCTCTGAACAATACTACTGATTAATAGCTAGTAATTACTGAACAATAATGCTGGCATCATATATGATATAAATATAATACTAATAACATTAATATCACTGAATAACCACTGTGGGTGAAGAATATAAATACAATTCATAAATGAGACATAAATTACAATACTTACGACTCCAGAATCAAGATGGCTTTTATTTTTCATTTAGAGTAGTGTAGGTCAATTAGGCTGGCTGAGAATAGCATTTTGGAGAGAAGGCCAAATAATTTGGCTGATGATTTTAAAAGCATAAATTCAAAGCAATGTAAAGTTGATGACAGAGTCCACACATTTTGTTCTGTTCCAGGGAAATGATATAACCATGTATATGTAAGTTAAGCAGCAGTTGGCCCCTGAATTAATTTGCTCTGAAAAACAAGGGGGGAAATGACTGTTTAAATGGTCAAGTTAAATAAGGTACAATTACATACATACCGGTCTCTTTAATTCAGCGCTCCCACCGGTGTGTTTACGAACCCCAAGAGGGGGTACTTTGTTGCCTTGTTAGTTTTAATTGCATTTTGTTTCATTAGATCATCTGAAACAAGAAAACCCCTTTCCTAATATGGATCTTTGAATATTCCCATAGTTGTGCTATTTTGAGCCTAAGATCGGCTTTTTTGAGAGTTGAACTCTTTTAGACCAGGTATTTTTTAACCTACTCATAAGAAATTCAAACTTTACTGCTGAGACATGGCAAACAAAATTACCCCAAATAATTCCTCACAGAAAAGGGTGGTGGCAGGGGAACAGTATATATGATTATATGACTCAAACTCTTATAGCTTTGGTTTGAAAACTCAGCATTTGTAAGGTTCATAAATTAAAGTAATAGAAAGCAGGACAACATCTGTTCCACAGCATACAGGGGAATTTGGACATTTGAGAAGTTGTTACACTGATGTTACATTCGGCAGGGCAACAGACGAAGAACATTTATACTAAAAGAGATCTTCTGGTGCCTACTTGTATTTCTCGGAGATTTTTTTTCTCTTTTAGTTGAACACACATCTGTTTTAATATTTGTAACGCACAACTTCCCTGTAACTTTAGTTGTAATTTGTCTTGAGGATCCGTTACATGAAACGAGTTACAGTTAATTTAACAGAGAAGGAAGGTGTGTAAGATGCACACCCCCACCCTCTATATTTAAAAGTAACACTTTCTGCACACTTTCTGGATCCAAAACTGCTTTTTAATTCATTGTCAAGTACACATTCCAACCTAGCACGACATTTCAAAGCTTCCCAGCATCATATTCCTGGATACATTAACCACTAACTACTGTTCCTAATAAAATCCTATGCTAGGCTGATTTAAAGCAAGGTTTACTTAATTCCAGATCAAAGCCAAGCCTTCTTTAATTCATATCTGAAGAGGCGAAGGATGTAATTGAGCTCATTTATGGGCTGTTAAGTAACTAGGATGTTTGCTTCATACTTAAAGTTACTTCCTGAGACTGCCAGGGCAGCCCTTTTATCTAAGCAGGAATGTATTCCAAACAGTAAGTCTCCTGCAAGAAGGCTGCCAAGCAGAATCGAGGGGGGAATTCCTGCAACCTGATTACCTGAGATAAGAAACGACTCGGGTGAAAGGAAAGAGGGCGAGAGGTAAATTAATGGAGGGCTTCAGGTGCTTTTTTTTTAAGGGGGCGAAAAGAAACTCCCACACACCCAATTGCACGGCCTCAACCTCTCCTTCCTCAAACTGACAGTCCATCATCCAATCAGCAGCCAGCATCGACACCCCAGTAAAGGCAGCCATTTGGTATTCTGGAATTCACCCATGCAAATAACAAATGTCAACGAAGATACACCAGGGCTCCCTTGAAAAAGCCCAGGTTCAAGAAAAGGGAATAGGATTCTAGCAGCCTGAAGAAAATGGCATGGTTAAATTGAAGATCTGGTTCCTATGAAGTGGCACCCTACACACACACACACACACACAGAGAGAGAGAGAGAGAGATGCCCCCTCATTACAAAGTGCAAGCATGCAAAAGGATTGTAGCCTGGGCTCCCTTTGTGTAGAATTGCAACGATGAGTGCAGCCATCCCTGCTCGTCTCCATATATCCCTTACTGGTGGGAGGCAATTCAAAGGAAGAAAAAGACAGATTTCTTCTCCCTCCCCAACCTAATGGGGCTTGTGTAGTTACCCCTATCCATGTTTATTGGGATGTGCCACTGATTGCGGGGCATTTATCTTCTGATAAGTGGAGGGAGCTTTATTCCTTCAGGCTGTTATGTGGGAGCCAGTCATATTCAAATCAGCTGAGGCATCTGAGTGAATAGGTCTGCCCTGAAGCAGCAAGGCTAAAGCTATTGGTCAGGGTGTTTATCAAGGATTATTTCAAGTAAAAATGGTTGTGGTTGTGTTCTTTAGGCATGCTTACGCAAATAAATTCATTAGTGCTTTATTGCTGGATCCACAACTAGGAGTGCCTTTTTGATGAAGCCAACATGAAAGATTTTCTTGGTACAATGGATGCTCTCTGATGGCATCAAACACTTTAGAACCAAGTAAATTATTCTGGCCTAAAATCTGATTAGAAGTATTCCTGAAGTTATTTCTCTCTGGGAGAATGTGTGTTTGTACAATTATACCAATCTCACATTTCAGTAAAAAGAGTTGTAGGAGGCTGGAATCTCATGCTTTCTACCAAATAGAAGTTGAGGTATTGTTACATACTATTTCATAATAACTTAATGGTCTCAAGTCCTCAAAGTGCTTTCTACATAATGACTGATTTCATGCAATGGACTAAGGCAAAATATTGAATGAAGGGTTTCCTTGTTTGTGGCTTAACAAGATTGATGCACCCAGACAGGGTGGTTCGTAAACCATGGTTGACAGCATTATGTGATCTAAACATAGACCATAGTTAAACTATAGTTATTACCACGGCTATTTATTTATACTTAATTTTGACAATGTTTTTGTTTTAATGTTTTTAAATTATTTTATAATTTTAGAAATGTAAGCTGCCCAGAACCACATGGTTGAGTTGGGTGGCTATAGAAATTGAATGAATAAGTAAATAAATACAATATGTGAATAAATAAATATGTTATGTGAGTAAATAAATAAACACAGAGATGTTGTCATTTCTTTCAATTTATAAGGCAAGGTATTTATAGCAAGAACTGTGACTGAACAACATGCAAAATCTTTAACTTTTTAGCAGGTAGTGCAAATATGAGCAAATACACACATCACCTAATTCAGAGTATTAAAACCAGAGCTTGTATATCTTACCCTTCCTTCAGGATATGTAATCTGAGTATTCCTCATTTCTCTAATTTTTCCCCACACAACAAACATATGGGGTATGTTCAGCTAATATAAGTACTGGCCCTAAGGCCTCCAATCCATTTTCATGGTTGAAATGAATGTGAATCTGTGCTACCAGATGAATAAATCATGATGTGAGTCATACATCATACTAAGTCATAGTTATACATGTATTATCTCTTTAAAAAGGCATAAAACAATTACCAGGTTTTACACAGGACAGAAAATTCCCTAGAAGTACAAGAGTTCAATTGTGGTAGCTCCCTGAAATGAGTTGTGGAATCTCTGGAAAGGAGAAATTCAGAGGGATAGATTTTCCTACTGATCTTTGCAGATGCCTTTATAAAAAAAGAAAAGAAACATCAGCATAGCTGCTTGAAATATTGGATTTTCTAGCGCTAACTGGCAGCCTCTCTCCCAAACCTCAGAAAGAAGCTTTTTTGTATCCCAGCTATTTGGGAACTAAGATTTAACTGGTAGTACCAGAGATTGAATGTTCTTTTATAGTTGCACACATAGGTGAGATCCAAGTTTCCATTGCCATCCTGGAAAAAAAATTCACTTAGCTGACTATCTCCCATCAGTGAAAGGAGTCTTTGGATCTAATCCGAAATGGTTGCTTCTCTCAGAGCTTCCATATTTTGGTTTTTGTTTGTTTGCTTTAACTGGTACTTCAGATGCCTATTTAATTTATTTCCCCAATAAAGTATACAAGCCACAGGAATTCAGTGAGATCTAAAGAAAGCAAATCCAGCCCTGTTTTTTTATATGTACATTAGTTCTCAGTGGAGCCCATAATTCCTGGTATGAATAGATAAATTTCTGGAGCTTCTCTGATTGCCTGTTATTTTTTATTATCTTGACAGGACAGATCTTGGGTCCCAGGTGTTTCACATACTCTGAGACTAGGGAAAGCATCTATTCTTGGCTCCTGTGAGAATTGCTTAGCTGTAAAGAAAATCATCAATATAAGTAGACGTTACATAAACAGTGAAATGGAGATGGAAGCTGTCCAAAGGGACCTCTTGCTAGCTAGGCATGGTATGCACATGCAGTCCATTGAGACACCAACTCAAATGCCATTGGTCTTACTCAGGGATATGAAGCCAAATATTTTCTCTGCATATATAAATGATAGTGGTCATGTCTTCCCCACAGCTCTGCTTGGGTTTTTACTTATTTATTTATCAACCATCTTTCATTACAGTGTGTCATTCGGGTGTAGTATCAAATATATCAAAAGTTACATTCACATAATGTTAGCATAATCTTTACACAGTATTTCATAATAACTTCTTACTTATTTCGCTTATCAATTCCCATCTTATCTTATTAACATTCATATATTTAATATAATAATAGTGAAAAAGTAAGAAAGGAAAAAAAAGATCAATCAGTATCTATCTTATAGATAACATTTCTAATATATACTTTTTAACTTTGATCTATTCTCCATCCATTTGTAAAATTTTTCCCATACTCTATAATATTCTTCTTTTTCCTTAATTAACAGTGTCAGCCTATTCATTTCTGCACATTCTAATTTTTTTTTTACCACCTTCTCTTCTATTGGTATCTCCTCACTTTTCCATTGTTG
>JANHJO010000743.1:131223-142482 GCA_032468235.1 Pseudoxyrhopus heterurus
TGTGTGGGAAGATTGTTATACATGGGAAATGTGTGGGATGCAATCTAAGCAAGCTTCCTTCAGGATGTGAAAATATATAACAACTGTTAATCAATAATTATTAACAGGTAACAGTTCTTTCTCTTGATGCCTTCTTAACACCCTGAGCTAGACATAGGCCAAATCAGTTTCTCTACCTTCCTTAGTTCCCAGATTGAGAGGGTGGGGGGACTGATTACAGGTCATTTATAGCAGATATCTCCAAACCAGGCAGCTTTAAGATTTGTGGACTTCAGTTCCCAGAATTCCTCAGCCAGCTATTCTGGGAACTGAAGTCCACAAGTCATACAGCAACCACAATTATTATAGTAAACAGGAAATATGTAATGTATAGTTGCCAGAACGCTATTTGGTATAAATGATTCTGAATCATGTTCTCAAATTAGTTGAGATGTTAGTTTTATTTATTTAGTTATTGTAAAAAATGCTTATTTGATTGTATGAATTGGTGTGCTTGGACATGTTTCTTAGTCCCAATTTTTTTTACCAAAACCATATTATACAATGCACAAGACTAGCCAAGGAGCAGCATAATTCAGTGGCTATTTGTTTTGTTAGACAATGTATTATAAAATGTGGGATATGTTGCCAAGGTTAACTTGACTGGACTTCACTCTCATGGATTGTGAAATGCAATGAAGCTAAAAAGGACAAGCATGAGCTCTTGGTTGCATTTCACACAGGTATTCATTCCCCAAGTCTATAGGGAAAGAGAGAAAAAATGAAATTAGAAATTTCATGTGGCTTAGGGGCCACATCAATACATTTGCTAGTCTGTATCCCCAACTTGCTGCTTCAGGTTTTCTAATGTCCCTGCCACTATAATCAATTCCATCCAGCTTGCTGCTAATTATCCTCGTTTCTTCCATCTTCCCCAGCATTAGAGCCTTCTCCAGAGAGCTAAGTCTTCAGATAATGAAGTAGGATAATTTGAGCCTGGTCATTTGTGTCACAAGTGAGAACTTTGGATTGATTTCTTCTATGATTTCTTCATTTATTTTCTTGGCTACCAATTCTATTCTCAGAAGTCTTGTCCAATACCAAAATTAAAAAAAAAATGTCAACACTCTTTATGTCCTCGTCTTTCAAGTCCATCTCTCATTTCTGTAGAAGGTCACAGGGAAAAGCATTGATTGCATAATTTTGATTTGCATAAACACATCCAAGCATATGAAAATCTTTTCCAAGGTCCTCGTCGCTTCCATGCCAAATGCTAGTTTGTGGAGTCCTTGGTGCTCTGAGCTTGGATGTTTTCTTACAGATGTTTCATTACCCAACTAGGTAGAATCATCCTGCTAGAAGGGAGTGGGGTTTGCTTTCTATTTAGGAAAAATTGGAATGCCCTGTCAGTATTTGTGGGAGTATTCTTGGTGGTTCCTTGATTAGGCTGTTGTTTGTGTAGTTTGGGTAGTTGATTTCTTGAGTTCTGGTTCCTTTATTGTGGATAGTCAATCCTAAAAGGAAAGACCTATCTGTTTCAATATCTTCATTGTCAATTCCAAGGCTGCTTGTTATACCTCTTATTATTAATTTGGTCTTCTTTATATTTAATTGTAATTCCATTTATTTACTGTGCTGTTGTTTTTTATTTTCATTACCACAGCTTGTGGATCATTTGCACTTTCAGCCATCAGAGACGTTTCATCAGCATAGCGCAGGATATTGATCTTTCCTCCTCCAGTCTTAAAATTGCACTCATCTTCTTCCAATTCAGCTTCCTCAATATGCAATCTGCATAAATAAATAAATAGATGGAGAATATAGTGTATAAGTTTGTCTCATGACTTGCTGATGTCGGGCCAGTCTGTTTCCCCATGTTATGTCCAGATTGTGGGTTCTTGTCTTATGTATAGATTCCACAGGACAACAATGAGATATTCTGAGATTCTCACTTTCTTAACAACAGTCCACACTTTGATATGGTTGACATAATGGAATGACCTTTTCTAACCAATAATGCACAGGTTGACTTCTTTCTGGTGTTCTTTGGGTTTTTTTTTAATTATCTAGCATGCATCATCAATAATGTCTGTTGTTCCTCTACCATTTCTAAAGTTAGTTTGAGCATCTGGTAACTCCTTTTCTACGTAAAGGTCTTATCTGCATTGGATGCTCCTAAGCATTATTTTGCTAGCAGGTGGAATTAAGGATATTATACAATAGTTTGAGCATTCTATTAAGTGTTTCTTTAGTATTGGTATCTCTTCCATTCTATGGGTTACTGTATTGTTTGCTGGCATAGTTTGGTTAGGATCTTTAAAGACTCTTTTGTTGTTTGCCATATTTGTAGAGAGATTCCATCAATTTCTGTAGCTTCCATCTTGGTAAAAACTAGAGTGCTGATCAAACTTCATTTTCTACTACTAAAGGTTCTTAGAAGCAAGGAATTTCTAAGGTATTTTTGGATGTTGACCTCTTTACTGTACATATTTTTTTATTTATCCTTTGGTGTCCATACCAATGCAAAGTTGGAACTTCCTTCTGAGTTGGGAGATCTTTTGGAAGTGGTTTTCTGTTTAGTTTCCGTCTTTGATTATTTGCAGGTGTTATTGTGATATCATTTCTTGTCTCTTCGGACATTTGTCTGAAATTTTCTCTTGCTTTGGTGTCTCTTCTCTTCGTGGCAGTTCACATGGTTTGTTTATTTATTATTTAGTCATGTATTTGATTTCTATAGCCGCCCATCTTAGCAAACGACTCTGGGCGGCTCACAATTCAAAACATGTATTACAATTAAAATGTTGAAAGCATTTTAAAAGAGTAAAAACAGTAAAAAGCATTAAAACAGTAAAAAACATTAAAACATCTAATTTGAAGTACATACAAAAGCAGAATATTTGGTTGGTTGGCAATAGAGCCAGGAGGCAGGCCTCTTGGCAAAGGTAGCACCCAAGGCATGAAAGCATAGCCAAGTTTTTAGAGCTTTAACAGAAGGCTGACAAGGTTGGGGCCATTCTAATCTCCAAAGGAAGGATGTTCCACAGAACAGGGGCTGCTGCAGAAAAAGCTTACCTTCCAGTCCCGTCAGCTGGCATTCTTTGGCTACAGGATATTCAGCAGGCCCATCCTATTTGACCTAGTTGGACAGGTAGAGACTGTTCATCCTACTGAAAAGCCCTATGATGCCATTGGATATTATTTCAGTTCCACATAACTTTGTGTTTATTGCAAATGCAGTATCTTTAAAGACCGTTTATCTGGATGGTCATGCATATGCTCCATCCAGTTTCAGTGCTAATTTCAGATGTTAACCATTCTTTTAAATAGTTATTCCAGGCTCTCTTCTTCTGTCTGATTTCATTATTCAAGAGGATAATCATTCCATTAGAAGAATGAAATGAAATGCCATCATTTATTTACTTGTGTTATCCTACTTTCCTCTGCAGCAACAATGGCCAAGCATCCTGTGACAATTTTAAAAGTGCAAAATCTTTAGCAGCCATGTAAAATCATGTAAACCAGTACAGAGTCAGGCACCATAAATAAAAGCAGATGAAATATGAAGGATCAAACTGCTAAAACTCAACTTTGCAGGTCCAGTGCTCCCTGAAATACAAGTATCTTAGATAGAAAAAACAGGTCTGTCAAGGTGTGATGTGCCAGATGTGATTGTTTGCTGTTCTCTCCAACACATGAGTGACAGCAGATGTCATCATGCAAATAACTATTTATTAATAAGTATTAAACAACAAGAAAACTGGCTATTTTGTCTATCCATTTACAGTTAACTGATTATAGTGCAGGCATGCTAAGGACAATGCCTGCTCTTTGCTAACCATATTCAAAAGAGCAAGGGAAAACCAGTGGGAGGGCTTTTTATACCCCAATATAATACCTCCCCTTCTGACAGTTGTAAAGTGCAGGAGCATCAGTTTGAACAATGCTCCCATCTCATTGGTCAGTTCAAGTAATGCCAATAGCTAGCACATTGTTAACTATTTAGTTGACAAGGTCTTCTAAAACGAATGTTATATATTAGGATTGGCTATAGAAGGATGTTTGCTTCCTGTTTAATAAAAAATAAGCTCTGATTCTCATCATAGATCTTCCTCCTGGGCCTTGGATGTTTGAACCTTTTATGAAAAGGTTTCAGTTCTAGAATTTCATTTAATTTAATAGAAGTTGTACAGAGGATTCTTCCTTGTGTTCAATTCTGTACAAATAATATGGGTAATGCAAATTTATTGTCTCAGCTTCCCTTCCGAAGACTCCAATGTGCTTTGATTTCTCTCAAGGAAAGAGCAACCAAGAATCATGCAGTTGTTTAAAGCACCCAACAGCTTTGATGTGGATGGCAAATGGTTTTGAAACAGACTTAAAAATGGAAAAGGCTGTTGCGATGTAGTGTGACTGTATGTGTCTCTAATTTTTTTAAAAAAATGGTCAAAAACCTATTTCACTAGTTCTGTCTGAAATAGCTTTGTGGATTTTAGTGATACATTAAGTTAGATCCATGCAATAAGTTAACGAAATGCTGAAATTGAAATGGTCTGCATTCTCTTGCTACCCCTTATGTTGAACTCAATGGCTTTCTGGGAAAATATTCTGAAGACAACTTCATCTGGGACAATCAAATTTAAAAGGCTCTAAATGCCATCTCTAAAATAGCCCCATTATGCTTTTAATTTTGTGTGTGTGCGTGCGCGCATGTATGTATGTATGTATGTATTAATTATATGATTTTTTTTAAACTCTGAAGACTGCCTGTAGTTTTAATGCCCTAACATTCATTAATAACAAAGCCTTGGTTTTCTGTCTGTGCATCAAATTCTTATTATCAAGAGTGTTTTTTTTTAAAAAGCTACTTTATTCTGTCTCTTTAGCAGCACCTTCACGAAGAGCATAGGAGGAATATCAAGACAAAATGGTATTTTCCAGTAATGAAGGAATAAACCTGGATATCCACAAGCCTGTTTCCTTGGCAACTAAATGGTATAATCAGAATCTCTCAATTGTACCACCTTAAAGAGGCTTTTAAAGGGGTGAGGGTGGGGGTGTCTGTGTATGTTTCTATGAACTGATAAAAGGAAGGAACAAAAAAATAATAATTGGAGAAAATTTGTCCAGCAGGAGTTTTCCTAGAATACTTCAGAAGCCTTCAGGTTGTAAACAGGAGTAGGATGTGGCACACAATGGCTGCTGCTATCACCCTCTTGCCTGCAATCGGCTTTTGTAAGCACCAAGACGATGGCTGAGCCAAGGAGAAAGCCACACAGCCGCCCCTGCCTCCTTCACCCTGCCAGACATCAGCAGCTCAGAAATGGAACAGATGGTATAAATTGTCCAGGAGATTGCAGAATCTTTTGGATGAGAGAAAAAGAGGATTGTAAATATTATTTCTGTTTTGCATTAGTAGGCCAACCCTTACTATTCAAAAAATGCAGAGCTAAGCACATTTAAGAGTTAGGGGACTCTGTGGTCTGTTTCTTCAACCTGGTGCTGTCTAGATATGCTGATTCCGATTCCCAGCACTGGGAGAACATCAGACTGGGAAAATCTATTCTTGCATTCATGTAAGAATGTGTTACTTCCTAGTACTCAACTTTTTTCCAATCTTGAATTTACTTCAGTGGCTTTGGGTAAACTGTTGCTTAGTCTCTGTCATCTACTTCCAATATGGGAGAAAAATAATGCTAGCCTTCAGGAATACAGTACAGTCTTCTTGGGAACGTTCCTGGAAATATTTGTTCTGAGTACCATTATAAGTGGCTTGCCAGCTGAGAAGGTAGTTTAATGAGTAAATGATGTATGTAATTTATTTCCACCTCATTTTAATTCTCAATCACGAGTCTTATTTTTAAAATTAAAATGTCGATTAAAAAGGGAACGTTGGAAATCTGGCTAGCTATCTGAAACAAACAGTCTTTGCATGTTCTTTTAGCTTGATGCCTTTTTTTATACCCTGCTCCCAAAAATTGTTTTTCTTACTAGGCCACATTTTAATGAACATCAAAGTAGTTATTTGAAGACTGACCACATCAGTGCAGTCTTTACTTCAACATGGATACAACTGGCAAGGATAATAGATCGAGTGAAAGACATTCTTATTTTGGTAGTTTGCCAATGTATTAAAACTATCGTATTCCCTGGGTTGGGATAGAAAAGACGAGAATTTAGCAACTGAAGCCAGTGTATTGCATGAGCACCCGGAGTAGAATTTACAAGGCATATATTACCTGTACAAATATGTGAGATGCAGAAGCAGCTGCATTATATTATATCCAACTATTTGTTCTTTCACTTCAGCCCTGTTTAATCTGACTGACAGTGGTTCAGAGCACATTAGGTGTTTCCTATCATTTATACTCTGATAGTTCAGAGTATAAGAATCTAAAATTCTTGCCCTGGAAAGAAAATGGTGTGTCAGGAAGATACATTTCTCTGAATGATGGAGAAATATGTATTACAGATATCCTGCTGAGGTGGATTTCTGTTTAGTCATGAAATTTTCTGACTAGCAATCTGTAGTTAATACCTCTGGAAATAAGCATCCCATCACAGGATTATTTTCTAGTGAGCGTACCTTCCCAACATAGATCTGAGAAATCCTCAAAAAAACTGAGGGCTCCCTTGCAAGAGAGATTACATGCATAAAAGCAATATAAGGCACATACACTGAGAAGTAGGTATTTGGGTTTGAAATAAAGAAGTTTATTGAGTGTTGTGGATATCTGGAGGGCTATATTAGTACTAAATTTGAAAGGAGTGGTACCAGATTAATCAGAATAAACCTAGACTCAGCTCTTGCATATGTTTTGAGTATCTTGGAACATGCCTTCCCTCAATGTTCTCCAGATGGATACTCAATAGTATGCAGACATGAATGTTCTCTCTCTCTCTCTCTCCCCCTCTCTCTCTCCCCACCCTGCAATTTCTGCAACTTCTACTATTTAAGGTAAGATGGCAAATTCCAAAGAGCACAGGCGAAAAATACTTAGTGTGAGCATTTATGTCACTGCTAATTGCTGGTGCCAACTATAGCTATAGATAAATGGGGTGAGAAGGTGAGGGAGATTCCCCACAGCCACCAAAAATACTGACTCCCATGTCAGCAAGATGAAGGGATAAAAAAAAATCCCTAATAGCTGAGTTCTTGTCTTATCATGTTGCATTGTCATGAAGCTATCATAACTTGGGGTGTTATCCCTGTTGCCTTGGAAATGGGAATATGTTCAATCTTTCCACACCACATCAAACCTGTCAACAGTTCTGGAAAATAATAGGTAGCAAACATATATGTTTGGCGGAAGCCATTTTACAGTTGTCAAGTGCAGCTTGTCATTGCCATAATTCTGCAAGAATGAGAATAGAAGTCAGGAAGATGCCTTGTTCTCTGTATCTGGTTGCCTTGTCCTTTAGAGTATGAGATGTTATGCTTGTGTTCAAATAAATTTTTCTTTCCAGACACCATACAAATATTGATAACCAGCTCATATATCTATCTGGCCATCAGTCTTCTTTCAATGGAGCTGGGAAAAGCTGGACTAAATATTTCTCCGACCTTTGCGGTACTCTTCTCTGCCATGCAATATATAGACATAGCTGAAGTTCCAATGAAGTTCTAACTTGTTTCTTCCTTTTCCAACTATATTAAACCTAATAATATTTCTGATAAGAAAAGAGATCTCTAATGGAAAGGATATGTGCAGGATGGACTGGGAAGGTTACCCCAAGTAAGCATATGTGTTAATCTTCAATTTTCAGAATTTAGTCCAGGCAGATGTTATGCGTGTGCCCCTATTGCTACTAAGCACAGAAACTTAATGCTACTTTATCTCTAACAGTAACCTGGCAACATGTAAGCCACTTATTAAAATTATCCCTGAAAGCGGGAGCTGAGGATGAAGCCCGCTCAGCAGAGAATCTATGTGGCTGTTGCTTTAGCCAGTTGTAATCTTATATGCCATTTTACAAGCGCTTGGAAGCAAAATGGACTGGGGAAGATTTTATCAGCAAGAAAGATTTGACATCCCCCCCCCTCTCTCTCCCTTCCTCCCCTCCCCCCATTTTATCTAGTTCAATGTTATGATTTGTGGGTTGGATTTTATGAGGACCAAAAAGGTGGCATACTTTTTTTACCTCATTGTGCTGGGTTGATTTATCACAGGGGCAAACTCTTTGACGAGGAATCAGGTTAACCTCTTGAATTTTCTCATTTTTTAAAAAAACACACACTATTTGAAAAGCTGGGTCCATTATTTCTTACCTCCATAGACTTTATGTTACATGTACCTTGGACAGATTGATGTATCAAGCAGTCTATGGCATTTGGCATGCTACTGTTCTTCAACTGCCAGACGTAAAAATACAAACAATACTAAAATCCGATTCTTCTGTTATTTCATGAACAACCATTAAAACTGTCTTTAAAATTCACTTACAATCTGTAAGGATGACATATTGTAAAGGAGATTAGCAGTACATGTTAAAGGAATGAGGGGCCCTCAGCAATGGTGGAGGTGAAAGTAACTTGGCAGAAGGCCAGGCCTTTAAAGGCAATGAGCTCTTGAGGCCTCATTAATTTTGCAGACTGGCAGACCAGTTGAGTATGAGGTCCTATCTTGTATTCTTCTGCAGTCCGTTGGAAATGCCAATAAAAGATAAAAGACACGGCAGTGAATAATCAGACAAAATTAATTTACTGTGCTTGAATAGCAACCACCAGAATTACTATGTATAACACTTCAAATTGAATGAAGGTAGAAAGGCAGTTGATGAACTTAAATCGATGGACAGACGGACGGATGGATGGATGGAGAAACAGTGAAAGCTCTCACTTGCTCTTTCACTTTCTCCAACTGCTATAGGTTACCATAACCACCAGCCCTTTTCCTGACACGTTTAATCTATCTATTTAATTTTATCTTGATAATGGATGTTTGTCTTGCATATGCAATGCACACTATACTCTCTACCATTTTCTTTACCTAATTCGTCCCTCAGCATTCTACTTTTTCTCAAATTACTTTTTTGACAAAGATTCCCCCTCCTGAGAAATAACTGCACTTTCCATGGGCTGCATAACTATTCATACAGATAGTCCTCAACTTTCAACAGTTTGTTTAGTGACTGTTCGAAGTCCCCCAAAAAAAGTGACTTGTGGCCATTTTTCACACTTAGGACTGTTGTAGCATCTCCTTGGTCACATGACTCACATTTGGATGCTTGTTCATATTTATGACGGTTGCAGTATCTCAGGATCATGTGATCATCTTTTGCGACCTTCTGGCAAGCCAAGTCAATGGGGAAGCCAGATTTACTTAACAACCGCGTTATTAATTTCACAACTGCAGTGATTCACTCAACAAATGTGGCAAGAAAAGTTGTAAAATGGGATAAAACTCACTTAGCAAATTTCTCACTTGGCAACATAAATTCTGGGCTCAGTTGTGGTCATAAGTCGAGGACTACCTGTATGTAGGCCCTGACATGTGCTATTTGTCCTATTGGAGATCCACTTTGCATACTTTTCATCTCTTCTTCTTCTTGTGGAAGAGTTAAGCCCATCTATACTTTGCTCAGTTGCAGCCCTGGAGGAACTGAACTGAGTTGCTCTGTGATTGAGATGAACAATCTCTAAATTTGATAAAGTAAGTAACTGAAGCCACTTTTCCACAGGCTACACTAGGGACCTTGTCGTGTTTGGGAGCAGGCATGATCGCATCAGTGGGAGCTGTTGCCATCTCTCACCTCCTTTCTGTAGAAGGTGGGGTCAGGATTTCATAAATGTAGCTGAAGGGACCTCTAAACT
The DNA here is from genome assembly GCA_032468235.1 of Pseudoxyrhopus heterurus. Lineage (NCBI taxonomy): Eukaryota > Metazoa > Chordata > Lepidosauria > Squamata > Pseudoxyrhopus > Pseudoxyrhopus heterurus. Next base: position 141,014 of record JANHJO010000743.1, read on the forward strand.
GAGCAAGGGAGGAGCAGCTGGGCATCTTCCTCTCATGGTGATAGTCCTTTTTCTTCTTAAAGGAGTGCATGCATGAAGCTGTTACTCTGAATGTGGATGAACAGAGGCAGAGTATTGGTCGCATACTAGTGTTCTGTAATATCCTGTTATTCGGATAAATCAGTTGACGAAGTGGTCCCGATATTTTATGATTGCCTACCATGAGGACAAACATGAGTCAGCTTTAAACAACTCTTAGGGGTATGGAGAATGAAAATGTTTGTGTTTTGAAAGAGTCCTCAGTTTCACTATTGTGCCATTTGTAATGTTTAATCTTAAATAAACAATAATACTTTTCTCCTTTGACTTATATTTGGGGAAATCTCGTTTAACATTAATCCCCTGTCCACTGTCCTGATAGTTTGCATAGTAGTTAGAGAAGAGGCTTTGTCACACGAGTTCAGACCGCACACCGTTCCTGACCCATTGATTGAAAAGTCACAGGTGCATTTTCTAAATAAAGGTAGTCCTCAACTTACAATCACAACGGAGCCCATAACATTTCTGTTGCTAAGCGAGACATTTGTTAAGTGATGTTTGCCCCATTTTACGACCTTTCTTGTCATGAGTTGTTAAGTGAATCGCTGCAGTTAAGTTGGTAACACAGTTGTTAAGTGAATCTGGCTTTCCCATTGACTTTGTTTGTCAGAAGGTTGCAAAAGGTGATCACATGATCCTGGGACCCTGCAGCTGTTGTAAATATGAACCAATTGCCAAGTATCCGAATTTTGATCATGTGACTGTGGCGATGTTGCAACAGTTGTAAGTGTGAAAAATGGTCATAAATCACTGTTTTTGGTGCCATTGTAACTTTGAACGGTCACTAAATAAACTGCTGTAAGTCAAGGACTACCTGCGTACATGCTCTTTGCTTTTCTGGAATAATAGTTTTTAAAAAGACAACATTGTATCCAAATTTAGTGATGTAATATATGTTTTATTATTAAAAAAGAACTTTTAAAAGACTTTCAATTGCTTTCACAACATGTTTTCTTACCTGGCAACAAGCCTAAAATTTCCAGGCTCTTTCCTACTTAACATTATTGCCTCTACCTACCAGGCAAGTAGCAAATAACTACAAGTGGATTTTCTTTCTCTCAAAGCATCTGTGACCTAAGTACTTAACGCACAAAATTGTTTCACTCAAGGGATAAGGAGAAATCATACACATAAACTCGCTTCAGTGTGGCAAGTTCAAAAGGGGGAAAAATAATGCATTTTCTGGAATGACAATAACAACAACAAATGGTTTCCAATTTGTACCAGCAGATGTAGTGACAAAAGAAACCATGACAAAGAACTTGGAAGCCACAACCCACACATTTCACAGGTGCAGTCAAGTGAAACAGCTTATGGTGGTAACATAAAAGCAAAAAGTCTTCCATGGTCAAAAATCCCAGGCGCCAAAAGATGCTCCTACGTTTTGGGGG
>JANHJO010000743.1:153761-165597 GCA_032468235.1 Pseudoxyrhopus heterurus
GGATTCGAACCGCCGAACTGCCGACCTTTCTGATCGACAAGCTCAGCGTCTTACCCACTGAGCCACCACGTCCCAGCGATGTTGCAATACCAAATAGTAAAGAAATTGAATTGGAGAAGATCACAAAGTATCAAGAACTGTAAGATAATAAACAAAAATTATGACATAAACTGGTTGTGCTGATACCAGTGGTTATCAGCATACTGGATATTATACCAAAAAATCTTGGGCAGGACTTAAAAAAATCTGCACATCAACAAAATTTCTGTCAATTGAAAAAGCCCACACTGCTTGGATCTGCACATATAATTATGCCAATACATTACAACATCCTAGATTCTTGCAGAACTTGATACATATGAAGGCCAACACCAGCTAAAGAAGTAGAGCTGTGACTTTACATTATTGTGAACACATAATAATAATGATATAATTTGTATGTTGTCCATCTCTCAATTATTCTGGGAAGCTTCACAGCAATCAAGGAAATCACAATTAAATCAATAAAGCGTAAAAACACATACAAAAGATGGTAAGGGCAATGAATTAAGAGGTCTCACTGTCCCTTGTCAAAGGCCTGGGTGAAAATCCAGGTCTTCACAGCTCATGTAAACAACAGCAGAATGGGAGCCACCTGGATCTCTGGGGGAACCCTGTTGCAGAGGTTAGTTTTTAGGGAATGCTTTGGGAGTCCCAACAGATGACAGTGTTTAATCAAAAGAACCCAGAATGTGCCAACCCCATTGGATCAAATCAGCCAGGCAGATAACATGGGAGACAGGGTCCCTCAAATCACCAGGCCCCATGCCATGTAGGGCTTTATGGATAACCAGCACTTGTATAGCACTTGAAGTAAACTGGCATCCATTGCAGGTCACAAAGCAGAGGTGTTACTTGGGCACATTGAGGGATGGCCATCACTGCTGCTTGCATTGCCACCTTGTTGACCAGTTGAAACTTCTAGGTGATCTTCAAGGGCAGCACCACAAAGAAGTTGCAGGAGTTAAGTCATGAGGTAATTAGGGTATTGAGGTGATTGAGAATTGTCTGAAGACATTCCTGAACTAAGAAAGAGGGCAACTAGTGTCCCAGATGGAGTTGGGCAAAGACCTTCCTAGCCATAGCTGATACCTGCTCTTCAAGCAGGAAGTGAAATGGAAGATTGTATATCAACCTTGAAATCTCACCCAGTGGTTAATGTAGGTTTTGAAAAGAAGAGGAGAGAGTAGAACTCAATGGCAATCCATATTGGGGTGATCTCCCTCCCCATCACCATTTTCAACACCTGCTGGAATCAGCCAGAGAAAGGAAGAAAATCATTATAAAGAGGTACCCTCAATCTTCAATCCACAGAGTAGCTCAGAAAGCTACTGGGACCGATAGTGTTGAAAGCCATTGAGAGCTCAAGTAGCAATAACACTTAGAGTTATATACCACTTCATAGTGATTTACAGCCCTCTCTAAGCTGTTTACAGCATCAGCATATTGTCCCCAGCAATCTGGGTCCTCACTTTACCCACATTGAAAGGATGGAAGGCTGAGTCAACCTTGAGCTGGTCAGGATTGAACTGATGGCTGTGAATCTCCCAAAGATGCTTTTTTTTCAAGAAGCAACTGGACTTTCTGGTTTTTCTTTGAAGACATTTCACTTTCATCCAAGCAGCTTCTTCAGCTCTGTTGTGGCTGTGGACAGAGTTAGCCTGCAATACTGCATTCTAACCACTGTGCCATCAGTGCTGTTAGTAGCACAACGATGAACGCACTAATGCCATCCTTGTGTTAATCTTTAAAGTGCCAGAATTCTTTGTTGCCTTTGTACATACCTGTTCCTCTCTGAAAGATTTCTAGGTTAGGTTTATAGAATTTATATGGCCAATACACTCAACCTAGGTGGATTAGATCTTGTTGTTTGATAAGGAAAAACCTCCCTCCCTAAACAACTGTGAAAGATCTTTAGAGTGAATTTTCCTCCCCAGTAAATAATGTTTTTCAATGATGTTGTAAATTACTTCTTCGGTATTTTTTTATAACAAGAAATATACCACTCATTTAGAGCAACTTTAAGAAATAGTTCTGCACTCAGGAAGTGCTAGATGGAGAAATAGAGATATTCCTTTAAATATACTCTGAAGTTGTTTAAAGAAAATACTGTAGGCAAAAACATCAATGGCTATATTGGCGATGCATTTCCCTTCTGTGTATTATTATTGTTTTGTAGCACAGTCCTAAAATCCATTGATGGAGTTTGTTATTTCCAAGAATTCTGGTCTTCTCTACATTGCTGCAAAAACCGTTCTTGTTTGTTGTGATTTGGAATATATAAATGTTTATTCAGCAAAGGCCTTTTCCACTTACAAGAGATGCACTGATGTCAGGACTGACTTCTCACACCAAGCCCCCATGCAGCTCACGGAGGTTTTCACAAGCTGAGCCAATTAACTTCTGCCTCAGCTGCTACTCCCGAGGAAAAGCTGTAAAGTTTCTTTTATAGTTTTGGGGCTGTTGGATGGGAGGTCTGATTGATGGGCGACTCTCACTTCCTCCTATTCCCCAGTTCTCCCACCCACCTGAAGACATTCAGAAGTGATTTTGTGCTTTGCACCATCCTATCCCCTCCTTTGGATTCAATTTTGGGGACAGCTTTGCTGCTTCCCCACACAGTGGTTGGTCTTCTCCCTGCTCTTGCTTAAAAAACAAAAAGGGGGGAGGTGTTCCACCACTGGAATGACCAATTGGCCAACTGGAAAGAGTGGTGATCTCAGTAAGGTGTGAGTTCAATTATATGAGTACAATTATTTCTCAGGAAATAATATTTGGGGACAATCCAAGTCAAGATGGATATAGAGACCTTGTCTGTCTGTCTGTTTGTTTATTCACTCGTGAATTCATTTATTCATTCATTCATCAAATTTATACAGATAGTCCTCAACTTACCACCATAACTGAGTCCAAAATCCATGCTGCTGAATAAGACAGCTAAGTAAATTTTGCCCCATTTTACAACTTTTCTTTTCTACAGTTGCTAAGTGAATCATTGAAGTTGTTAAGTTAGTAACACGGTTGTTAAATGAATCCGGCTTCCTCATTGATTTTGCTTGTCAGAAGGTTCAAAAGGTGATCACGTGACCCCAGGACACTGCAGCCATCATAAATATGAGTCAGTTGACAAGTGTCTGAATTTTGATCACGTGACCATGGGGAAAATAGTCACTTTTTTCAATGCTGTTTTAACTCGTCACTAAATGAACTTTTGTAAGTCAAGGACTACCTGTATGCCACTCATCTCACAGTGCGAGGCAACACTAAGAGGCTAGACCTTCACCATATCTTGACAATAACCATACTTCCCCCATAAATAATTAAAAATCCACAAAGCCCACGTTTTTCAAAAGCATATATTGGAATGTTCTAGCTCAAAAGCAAGCGTATCCTTTCTTTATCCATAGTATCCATAGGAAAACATTTGGCAATCCATGAAAATAGATATAAGCCACTTCATGTGTTTTCTGCTTGACCTTTCTTCATCAGTTTTAATAGCAAATATCTTGCTATTGATTATTCCATTCGGAATACTACTAGAGTAAATGTCATTCCACTTTCAAAGGTAGGAGGAAGTCAACAAAGAATTATCACACTAATTGTGATATTGAAGAATGCAGATCACAAGTCTCAAGTGCAGAAAGCTAATATGACCTTGATGAGAAATCTAGGAAAAACAGGGGGGAAAAATACTAGGTGGCCCTCTTGTCTACCTTCAGCTCACGGAGGAATGAAGCTTTCCATTTTTCCCCAGCATGCTTCTGTTAAAGCATTTGTACATTCAAAATCAATAATATTCACAGACAGCATTGTTTGTTCTTAAATCCTCATTTGCAAAACACTTTCCTAATTAAAATTTTAAAAAAATCTTGCAGCTGAGAAGACAGAAGGAGAAACTGGCAAAGCATAAAATAAAGCACAGAAGGTAAAATGCAAGGTTGCTATTGACAGTTGAATCTAGATGCTGCCTTTATGATACTGCAAAGAATAAAAATAGCTTTACTTTAGGAAATGCCTGCTTTGCCCACACCTTGAGGAAAGGAAGGGCCAGTCTCAGACAAAGGAATGCACAGTCATTTGGAGCACTGATGATGTTACCTAGTTTGGGTAATAGAAAAAAACAGATAAATGTATATGGAGATTCTCAGTCATCCAGGTCATGGTGGTCCCAACGGACTTTCTGGTTTTTCTTTGGAGATGTTTTGCTTCTCATCTAAGAAGCTTCTTCAGTTGAGAAGTGAAATGTCTTCAAAAAAAAAACAAGAAAGTCCAGTTGCCTCTTGAAAAAGCACCTTTTTGAAACAACCAACCTCAGAGAGCACCAAGGACACCTCATTTCAACCTTGAGCTACAAATATTCTTCTTTATTGGTACATTTGGCTATGGTGAATAAAAGAAATAATGTTGGAGATCAGGAAAGAGACCAAACAGAAATAGTGTTGATTGATATCATTCAGATGGCCTGATAGACTGATGGGCTGCACTTAATCCAACTTAATCCCAAGATCCTAAGGTCCACACCCCAAATATGATAGCATGATAGGTCAAACATTCTAAACTGGAACCTTTTCCAACTTACACAGATACTCTCTGAACTGAACTTAAGATGGTGTTGTGACCTATCATTTCTTCCATTTGCATTTTGCACTGTTTTGGAGTTACATACTTTCTTCAGAGGATTGATAGCCTCTTTCATAAAATCTTGCTCAACAACCAACAAAAAAAAATCATATTATGAGACTTCTGCTGCATCTTGCAGCATTCAGAGGTCAATAAGAGCCAGGGTTTCATAATGAGATCCTACTTTCTATGGATCAGTAGCAAGGATAGCGACAATTCATCCTCACTACCCACTTTAGAAACATTAAGGAATTCAGAATGCAAACATTGACATAGTGATCCTCTCTACTTGCTGTATTAATAAACATTGAAGGCATGCTGCTTTCCCATCAAATGCTAGCACAGAAATGCTGCTCTGACCACAAACAGCAATACTGGCAGGAACGGTCAATGCAAGACAAACTCTCTACTCCATAGTTTTGGAGTTCCTAGAGTGACATACATCACATAAATGTATATGATGCATAAAAAAAAAAATACTGATTCCAAATTCAATTTGAACACAGCTCTGAATAACCACCGAAAAAACATCAAAGATGATTTCTGAAATACAGCATAGGTTGGTTTTAACCTTTAGCAAATCTAATAGCATTCAGATAATACAATGTGCAGTGAAGTTGGGCAGATATAGTTTAAACCTTGTACACTAAAGAGCACATAGTAAATCGTTGCAGTTCTATTTCTCCTGTCTCTCGATATGCCTTTTAGGATATTACAAAATAAAGGATATAAAATTAAATAGCTGACCTTGATTGTTTTTTTTTTAAATATTGCCTGAGATCAATAAAGAAACCATTGTTAGCAATTCAGAACACAATTTTCTGGAATCTGGATTGTACTTGAATGGAGTCATGCTGAGTGTTCATTCATTAGGAGTCAGTGCAGTTGGGCCCTCTGCCTGCCATACCATTTCGTGCTAAGTGCAACCACAATTTCTATAGATCTAAATCAAGAGAAAGAAGTTGACTCTAGGGCTGGATTCAAATCCCCTGTATATTCTTGCAGAATAGGCAAAGAAAAGCACAGCACACTGCTCCTTAAGAGAAAAGCATTGATTGGATCGAGCAGGGCTGCAGGAAATCAACTTTTCTTGCCGCCTATCAATTTTTCTAAAGAGGAATGGCATGAAGAGGCAGATGGACAAGGATGCAAATAGATGTGGAAATGGTGTTTGAGCATTGAACAGTGCTCCAAGGAGAACCACACTTACTGTGCTCCACAAGAGAACCTGCAATTGCAGCTTTTCCTCTAGTAATGGGAGGAGTTTTAGGTATAGCCTTAAATGAAAACATGCAGCTTGTGTAGAGGCGGTCCTGATGGGCTTGATTAACTTAGTGGCTCAGGTTTCCACTCCTTCACTTTAAATGGAAATCCTTGAAAGGTTTTCCCTGATGCTGTTCCCTTGAAAGCTTAGGATATACGAGTCATGCTTTGATGTAAAAAGTCTTAGCACAAGGAAATTCCATTCCCTATAGAAACAGATGACAAAATGTATCAATATTGTATGTAACTGGCATGCTCTTGAAAAACACTTGATGACTCAACATTGATGATGCCCTAGTGAGTTTGCTTTGGATATGTGGCATGCTTATTTTCATTACATGTAGGCTTTCAAAATGCAAATTCACCTGATTAAGACGGTGGCAGCATTTTGGGGAAAACAGGAGCTTGCCTATTTTTATTGTTACATTTTCACATATTGTGTTTTATGAGACACTTACATTTTTTTGGCAAGCTGTTCCATTTTGAAAGATGTTATTACCAAAGAACAAAACACTATTTTGATTTAAAAGGCAGCATTGTTCATTTTATAGGATTTGATGCTTATGAAATTAAGGTTATGAAAACAAACTAATGTATGAATCTTCTTATAAAAACATTTGGTTAAAAGGCAAACTTTTATTTGGGGTGGGGAGATCATTTTGCAAAACTAGATGTCAATCAGCTTTTTAAGTAACCAGCTCTTGTAGAAAGAAAGGATATGAGAAATTACCACATTCTCGGCCCACATTAATTGACTCATTTGGATCATCTCCTTCCCACTTCCTAGAATGACCATAATTTTATTCCTCTTTTGTCAGTTCAATACAGCATGATATAGAACAAGCTTTTTGAGAGAAGATATAGTTGACTGACTGAGAAACTAAGGTAGTCTTCTCAGTCTGGTAGCCACAACTCCCAGAATTCGCATTTGTCTGATTCGGGATTTAACTCTGCCATGAACTTCCTGGTCAAGGGTGGGCAACTATGGCCCCTTTATGACCTGCGGACTTCAACTCGCAGAATTCCTGAGCATGGGTAGCTCAGGAATTCTGGGTGTTGATGTCCACAGGTCTTAGTTGTCCACTCCTGTTCTAGATAATCCTAGACAAAGCTTCCATCCCTCCATTTGCAATGTGTATAGGACAGTTACAAGACAATGACTGGTGATATATCTGAAGGACTTTTAAATCACTGAGATTTAGGTTGAGGAAGATGGAACACAAGAGGAGGATATGAGAGAGAACTGCTTAAGAAGTTGCTTTATTCTTCCTTCTCTTTTTAATAGCTTTCCTTTGCAGGCATAAATCTATAGTTTAGTTCTAGTCACCTTAAAGATTAGCAGTATAGCACGGCATCAAATTTAGTGCACTTAAGTCCGCCTCATCAGATTCCCAACTGGGCTGGACTTCCGGGGAAGAATGGCATGTATTTTCACCTATAAGCCAAACCTTTTAAGCATGAACTGATCATGACTAATGACTTGAAGGAGTACTGCTTAAATCAATCCCTACCTAGGTATTTTTTTTCCCCCTCTACCTGAGGGACAAGCATATTGTGCTACAGATGAAAAAGACAGATGCGCTACCTTAAGATAGTTTTATGCAAAATAGTATTTGATTAAATCCCTAACATCTTCTGGTAAGATTGGGAAAGTCTAAAGTTCTCAGAAGCTGATCAGAAGGCCCCATCAAACATTATATGACCAGAGTTACATTCACATGTCTTTATAGGGAGTAGGGTTCTCTGCATAAAAACCTAGGGATCTAGGAGACAAACCGTAGGGCGGTGAGAATAAAAACATGAATCTATAAAGTAGGAAAATATATTTGGGAAATGTTTGCTGCAGCCATGCCAGCCCTGTTTATTCTGGCTAACAATAGTTCTGCAACACAATCCAATCTTTTCTGCCACCTGTCACCTGGAAAGTCTCCACATTACCACCACATGATCTTGAAAAAAAGATGAAGACAGGTGCTCCTGCACTTTCTGAAAACCATTCCAGAATTGAAACCCAAGAGTGGCACAACTTTCGAACGCCTTGCTGGCTTTGATAACGTTTATTCTTAAACATTAGTCTCATTCTTCAGGACGCAAAGCTTTGATATGGTTTCCATTTAGCTTGTTTGGAGCACTCAGCAGTGTGCAGTGTGCAAAATTATGTACAGAAATAAGCCATGTTAAATTTGATGGGATTGATTTCCAGATAAGTGAATCTAGATTGCCGTCTTAATCTCAGTGGGACTCAGTTTTGAGTAAACATGCTTAGATTCAAATCTTTCATGTTAATGCAAAGCACAATTGTGAATGTGAACTATTTCAACATCATTATTATTCTAGCATGGAAATGCCTCGTTCTAATGTTCAGTCCTCTGTAGAAATGCATGTTAAATCTGAGAAAAATATGCTCTTCTGGCTTGAATTTAGAGCCACGTTTTCTTCAGCCACAGTCTCTGGCAATTGGCTATTTTAGCTGGGCAACCAGGTCATCTGGAAGCCATTAGATTGTGGTAAGTGCCACTGGCAGTACATCAACCCTGAAACCTTCTCAAGTGCTTTTAGATCCTTTTTTTTTAATGCATGTTAAAAGGACTAGGTGTTTTTGAAATGATGGCCAGCTGGCTTATTTGCTCACTTACACATGCATGTTGTGTGTTGGGAGGGAACCTACGTGGCCATCTCACTTGAAATCCTGGGAGGAAAGACAGAACGGCCATCAATATTTCTCAATCTCTCCTTTCAGGAGGGAAGGGAGGAAAAGTAGTGTGTCCGAAGCAGAAACACCGACATCTTAAACTCACATCGGATTCTCTACTAAAGTAATGTAACTTTGGCTCTCTGAGTAGATACAACTAAAGCCTTATGGTGGCTCTTTTCCTAGATAACGCTTACGGTGCTTACCTGGGCAACTGAAAGGGCTATAGAGAAGCTTCCAGAGACTATGCAGTAAATAATATATAGGCTTAAAGCATGACTTCAGCTGCCCCTCTTACTGGTTCACATTTTGTTGAATGAATGATTTATAGCAGCTCTGTGAAGGCAGTCCCTTCTGGAGGTGATGTCATTCTCCTCATTTATTGCAGATGTGATACTCCTGGGAGGAGTGGAAGGAAAGTCAGGGATGCTCTTTGCATCTGCGACACTGAACTCTGCTTCACTGATCTCTTCATTGCTATTGTGTTTGGCACCTGGATTGTTCACAGACACGTTAGCCCCTGTAGACTTAAGGAAAAGGCAAATACACTTAAGTCAGGCAGAGGCAGTGATGCGTAGCTGTCTGAAGAGTTTGTCGTGGCATTAAAAAAAATGTTTATTTTTAAGGCTGTTGGCTTATGTTGGGTAGATCAGAGGTGGGCCACTGCCGTTTTGCACCGGTTCTGGCAGACCGGTAGTTAAGATTAGGTGCACTTCGGCAAACCGGCAAATCCCACCACTGGCTGGCCCTGCCCCCGCCCGTTTTTCGGGCTGTTTTTTGGGCTGTTTTCAGGCCATTTTGGGGCTATTTTTCAGGCTGTTTTCAGACCATTTCAAGGCTGTTTTCCGGGCCAAAAATGGCCTGAAAAATGGCCTAAAAACGGCCTGAAAATGCCCCCCAAATGGCCTGAAAATGGCCCAAAAAGCAGCCCAAAGACGGACGGGGGCCAGACCAGCCAGTGGTGGGATTAGCCCCAACCAGCTGAACCTTACCTCTACCTTTGAGATGAGTGACCGGGAGGCGGAGCTTTGTGTGATGAGTGACATCACCCACCCAGTCACATGACCAACTACCCACGCCTACCCAGCTAGAGAACCGGTTGTTAAAAAAATTGCAGTCCACCACTGGTATAGGTGATGGCTTTTTCAAATGCTTTTTCTCACTAAAGAGGACTTTGCAAAACACAACGATGCAGTGAGACACATTAAAAAAAAAAACATTTTTTGTTGCCGTATTGGTATCTGTAATACCTGATTCAGATATAATACTAAGCCACAAAGTGGTTTTATTACCTTAAGACAAGATTCAAAGGCACTATTTATGTGAAAAAGTGTTCACCCACTTTTCTTTACATCCTCCGAGGCTCCCTGCACACGAAGAGGATCCTGCCATTCTGCAGGATTTCTCATTGTCAGGGACAGAATAGCACAGGATGGAAGGCTTTTGTCAAAAGAAGAAGACACCAATAGACTACAGTACAGTTACCTATTTTGTGCGTTCTTAAGTCATTTCTCGCAGACACAATTTTATAGATTTTGCTATATGTTTCTACTAGGCGTTGGTAAACCAGATTCAGCAAGCACTCTTGAGTATTGCTTGGTGAAACTTGTAATGATTATAGTAACCTTCTGCAGAGGTTACTATAGAAAGAAACATCAGTGCAGAACAGGCCAAGAAAAATAACAGTCAGATATTTGATTGGCATGTTGTGCTACAGTATCTGACAATGTGCAGGGCAATCAATGAATTTTTTTTATTGAATCAAGATGCAAACCAATTATTGTAGCCAGTTTTTATTTCAAATAATTTTAATCAATAAGTGTGTGTTGATTGGGTAATATGAAAGTAAGTTCAGGGGAAAAAAAATCTACTGTAGATTTTTTTTCCCCAAATAAGCCCCATCAACATACAGTAGTCTTGGCCAGTGGCACCTTATCAACATTCCTGGTGTTGGGACTACAAGTCCCAAAATTGTAGCCTGAGGATATGTTGTCAGGGAACTCAGGGAGCTGAAATTCTAGCACATGGATCAGAACAAAGAAAATAAAACTGCATCAAGCCACATTAGACATTCCTATTACGTGCTCTTTCCATCGAAGTTACATATTTTACCTTGTCTATATAAATAGTTGACTACAATTCACTTGGGGATAAATATAGCCTCTAAGGAATATTTAAATCAGTTTCATATAAGAGAATTCAGATAATGCTTAACAAATAATTCTTACTTGTAAAGTTATGATTTCAGAGGCCAAAGTTAGACTCCTATTTCTTCAAGAGTACATTTTGATGGAAGGAAGCAAAACCCTCTTGATACCTTGGGTGCTGCAGGGGCAGCTTATGGTCAAAGGGAAGAGGTTCATGTTTGTAATATTTCATTTAATTTTGATCCTGATGTCCACTGCAATATTCAAGAATAAATGGCTTCTGATATGCCGACTGGGACTGAACTTTACCAAGAGCTATGTAAATTTTAATTTGTGGAGTTCTATCGAGCATCAGAATTGTCAATGTCCAACGAGCAAATAATTTAGCTTTAATCAATTGGTATCAATCTACATATGCAAAAAACAAGGATGACCAAAGCCTTCCATTCTCTCTGATTGGAGTGAGGAATTTCAGAGCTACTGAACTGATCTGACCAAACCTGATTTGGATCCAGTAAGGTTGTTAATTTCTTTCTGCTGTCACCCCATTTTTTTAACTGCTGTCAAAGCAAAACTTTTCTGATACTAAATGATGGGAAACTGCATTCTACACAATGGAATATTGTGAAGTCAAATGAGCAAATCCAGTAAAACAATTAGCCATTTTAGGATGAAGATGATGGGGGGGGGGGTACAATAAAGATATTGTAACTTTATAAACATTGTTTCAATAGGGTTGCAATATCTGGGCTGCCAAGACAGGCAACTACTAAATAGCAACAAAGATAAGAAAACTTGTTTTACTCTTACGTAATGGTTACTTGATTATGGTAATCCTAATTTAGGGTCACTTGGCTTTCTAATGAGACATAGGAGAGGCGGTGGAAAGCTTTTACCTGATCACATATTTTTTTGGTTGTCAGTCTTAAAGGTAATGGTAAACTGGGGTGACATGATAGCAGTGTTTCAACACTTTATACGGGCCTCGGTGGCGCAGAGGATTAAGAACGCTGTACTTTGTAATTAAGTATTCAGCTCCCAGCTGCCTGCAATTTAGCAGTTTGAATCCCACCAG
>JANHJO010000751.1:91493-101810 GCA_032468235.1 Pseudoxyrhopus heterurus
ATAAATACGACGAGTGGGGGAACTCCGCGCTGCCCCGTTTCTGCTCAGAGGGGCTGCTTTTCTAGTCTATTGTTCGGTTTTGTTTGGACAACTTGAAGGGGGGAGAGATCGATGCGTGACGGATTCTGCCGTCACGCCACGGATGGGCATTGGGCATGTCTCGTAGTAGGAGAGATCCTGATGTCTTTCTCTGGCGCTGGTGTGTGATCCCAGCGCTGCATTTGTCTGATGCAAATTGGAGGGCATGCGTCGGCCAGAAATAATTAAAAGGAGGAAGAGAAGATGATTGTATATTGGCAGGTTCAGGCTTTTTTCTTCTTCTTTTCCTTCTAGGACATCCAGGGTTATGTTTTGCGGAATTGGGTTCCCGGGAGTTCTTGCCCCGGGGCCAGGCTTTTTCTTCATTAATCTGGTTTCTTGGCATGGAACAACGGCCTTTTTAGGTCGTAGACGGTTACATTATAGGTTCCTGATTCATCTGTGAATTGATGAGACCTTTAAAGGGATCAACTTTTTGGCACAAGCTTGGGACCAGTGACCTCGCCTAGGAAAGGATCTGCGAGCTCTGGAATATATGGTGTATGCCTGGGTTATTTATTAGAATGCATTTTAATGATTTTATTTTATTATTTATTTATTTACTTATTTGTTGGAACTTCTATGCCGCCCATTCCCGAAGGACTCCGGGCGGCTCACAACAATATAAATAAATATACAACAATAATAAATAAATATACTGTTATAATAAATAAATATACTGTTATATTTTATACACTGTTTTTATTGTACTTGCTGTGAGCCGCCCAGAGTCCTCTGGGAGTTGGGTGGCGTATAAGTACGACCAAATAAATAAATAAACAAAATTGATTCCTTCCCAAGATAGCCCTAAATCTTATGATAAAAAGGTATTTGTTAAAACTATTTCACACAGATTGCACGTTTCTTGTAGAGTGCTAGTCACCCGGGACCTGTTATAAAGATTTAGTTTAATTTTAGGCTTGGGTTACTAATTTTAAAGGATTGCCCACACAGTCTACTTTTTACCATGCCTCAGCAACAAGAGCCATAGTGTTGCTCACCTCTGGCCAATCTCAAATGAGAAGGTGCTGCTGCTAGAACATTTCCTTCTCTTTTACTGGGGTCTACTGCGGATTGGGGTTATCTAAAATCTTTCTTGAATTGTTGGTTTATTTTTGAACCTTGGTCTCTGACCCTTTTTAAGTGACGCCAAAGCTCCAGCTGATTTACAATAGCTCAGGCTATCTGATGTTAATTTCATTTGTTGGTTTCAGATGTTTCTGCTTTTTTAGGATTATAGTAGGATTTTTAGGATTACAGTAGGATTTTTAGGATTACAGTATTTCTGTTTGTCAATGGGAATATCAATCTCTCAGTAGATCTGCATTTGATCTTACATTATATAGTGATATTGCTGTGTTTGAACTTAAGGGGGCAAAAAGAAAGTAGCTGTGCAAGGGAAATGTCTAGTCTCTTTGGCCGCCAAGCATAAATGGAGCTGCCGGCATAGAGCCCAGTTAGTTTGATGGGAGGGGATGGGCTCACAGCAACATTGGCTGGTCCACCTGGAACCCAGCCATTCGCTGACCTCTGGAGGCCCATCCTCCAAGTGCCATGGATTGTCCATGTGAAAAGTCTTTGCAGTTGCTAGGAAGATACTTCCATTCTTCAAAAGCACCTTGAATCAGCTTCATCCTACATTAGCAATGGATTGGCCACAAAATGGAGGTTATAGTAATGGGGGCAGGTTCATAGTACAGCGAACAGAACAGGCAACTGAACTTTTGTCATACATGGAGACGATCTATGGATATCAATGCGGGATAAACAGCTCAATTTCAGTTGATTTGGTGGGTCTGAGTATTCCTTAATTGGGCTTCAACCTATGATCATTAAAAAGAATACATATTTTTTGATGGAAAATAGAAAATCCTATTGATGCTCACTGAAACAACTGAGCTTTAAAAACAATGTTAGCCAAACTTTTAATGAAACCATCCTGCAATAGTTTGGAATAGATTTACTGAGGTGTTTGCAAAACTTTTTAAATTTTATTTTGT
Source organism: Pseudoxyrhopus heterurus (assembly GCA_032468235.1). Taxonomy (NCBI): domain Eukaryota; kingdom Metazoa; phylum Chordata; class Lepidosauria; order Squamata; genus Pseudoxyrhopus; species Pseudoxyrhopus heterurus. The sequence goes on from JANHJO010000751.1 coordinate 93,572, forward strand.
TAAAGACACAGCTATACAAACACACACACACACACACACACACACACACAAACATACAGTAATTGTGTAAAATAACACAACTATTGATGATGTAACTGGTCAAGAAGTTACTCTTTACTACAACATGCCACTTGTTCATGATTATCCAAAAAACTGAGGACTGGATATTCTCAACTACTTGCTTAATATGTGCCAGAAACCTAGATCGTATTGAAGAAAAATTATTTCTGGAATTAATATTTCTGCTTAGGCTCTCTTGCTTGATTACATTTTCAGCTAAGGCTATATTCCATAGTCCCTGGCTGTTTAAATATCCTGCTTCATTCTTCATATATAAGCTACAGGAGACAATACCTCTTTATTTGATGCTTCTATATGCAAGATATTATATGGTGATAATAGAGTCAATATGGGAGAAGAGGATATCTCTTTCTGAATAATCTTGCAAAATAATTAGAGAGATAGATAGATGGATAGATAGATATAGATATATAGATAGATAGATACTCTTTAAATGAATAAGCTTTGCCACCATATATGAAAGTAAGCACCAACCTATCAGTTTCTCCTCTAACATAAATTATACTTTTTTTTGATAGATGCATTACAATCTCACTGAGAAGAAGGGCAGGCACTAACTATGAATTATTTTGAGATATATTCTGGTTTCGGCAGATACAGTTTTGCAGGGGGGGGGGCGTGTTGGTTGAATATATAGCCAACTGTTCCAAATAGTTTCATCAATAGGTTTCAATATTCTCCCAAATAGTTTTAATGCTAGGAATTTATATACTTATAGATCTTTGAGAGCAAAACCTTTGCATTTTTATCATATTGTAAAATCAATTTCTGTGTGATCATTGTCTTTTTTTTTACCTCTGATTTAACCCTGGAGTTAGAAATAAAATATATTCATGTTATTATTATGTAAAGCCATTAAAATTAGCTTGTTTTAGATCTTTAATTAACTGCTTCCCTGTTTGGGATTGCCCTTTACTATACAGACCCCTTAATCAGTAGAGACCTGCTGAATCACATTGTTTACGATCAAAGGTTGTCTGACAAAATCAATTCACTATTTTATCCTTTGCCTAGTTTGGCTTTAAATTTAACAGTGAGAGTATTTTTGCAAGTTCTGTATCACATTTCTTGTCATAATTATGCTCATTGTTTGTCTACCATTTTAAAAGGCCATTTCAAATTAGGCACAGATAGCATCCTTGTGTTTATAGATAGCAGATTTCTGTGCTGTGGTTTTTTGCTTCCATATATATGATTTTTTTCACTGTACTTTATCATTTTCTGGGGTGTCATTTGATAACTCCTGGATTGCTATCTCAATCTAAGGAGGATATTCTTTTTAATTGCAGATCTTTTCCCAACCAGAAGTATTGTAATCTAGGTTACTTAACTCTCATCCTGATAGAAATAAATCCTGATGAAATTAGTGGTGTTTATCCTAGAAGCCTTTTTTTCCAGCTCTAAGACTGCCACCCACATTCTTTAATCCTAGTTTGCTAAAGGATTTATTTATGCATCATGTGTTTTCTCCTATTTATGTTGAACTTTATATGGTTGGATTCTTTGCAAAATGCAAACATGGTAGTACATGTTTGTTTATAAAAATGTACATCTTATAGTCCCTGGTGGCTGATATCAGCTTCAGGAGGAGATGTTTCATACAGTAGAAATACTAATTGTGAAATGCCAAATAAGCTATTCTGCCTGCTACTCTTACCTTAAGTGCTAAATTCTCTGCCATTGTTTTTTTCTGTTTATTCATTTGTTGAAAACATTAAGATAACATTTCTAAGAAAAGTTTTGAATTAATTTAGAAATACCGTACCATCTAACCGATGAGAAATTTAACTTTTTTTTACTACCAACAGCCCTGAAATATATAACCCGTGGTTTCCTTGAAATAAACCATTTCTAGAAAAATGGAATTAGGTCCATGTTTTTTATGGATTATGAAATAATTATAATGGTCCTGAAAAACCCCTCAACACCCAAAGCGGTAAAAGAGGAAATAAGAAGAAAATCCTGAAAGAAATACATCAGGAAAAATGAATAGCATCTAATTGCAAATATACCTTCAGAATAAAACAAACATTTATTTAATATCTTACTTATGTGTGTTTTTGTAAGGTCTGAGTAGACTTAGCAGTAATGTACGCCTATAACCCAAAATGAAATGTGTAAGTATAGTATGTATGTGCTTTGGCTGCCTGTCAAAAGTATAGGTGAAAGGCATTTAAGGATACAAGTTAGCCTATCTGGTTTTTATAGGCAGTCTCAGCCTCCCTCAGCCAAGTCATGCGTTCTAGTTTCCTATGTTGGACAGGCCTATGATGCACAAAGGAAATGGCAATTATCGTAATTGGGTAATTGAGGAAATGTTGCCATGTCACCTGCTGCCCCAGACTGTGCAAATATCTCGTCCAGAGAATGTATTCTGTAAATGAATTTGTATGATTGCTTCCTAGGAGAGAGAATGATCTATTTGCCCTGCTATTTGCTCTATTTAGGTGACTGCCATTAGTTGAGGAGAAGCAAACATATCCATGCATGTGGAAAACTAGTCCTGTGTCACAGTTGTGCTTGTTAGGGTTTTTGTCTGTACCATTTTTTGGAACAGGAGACTGGAGCACTCTGAGGGAATATTTACTTCTCTACACAGAAAGATGTTTTCCATTGTTTGAATTAAACCAGACGGTGTGTCTGTTATGTTGTATCTGTGGAGTCCGAAGAAATGTGTATAATTTGGTTTAGTTGTTGTGAAGTGAGATAAAAACATTTGGCATAAGAGCGTCTAACCAGCTAAGCTTAAGAGTTTGGCTCTGCTTTTGCGTAATTTTGTAGCTGTGTAATAGCAAAGTGCTATTATTTTCCCTTCTGCTCTTGTGAGCAAAGGATTAAAAATAAGAAAAGTATAATATTTTACATTGAGAATTTGTCATGTTAAAGATAATACAAAGTGTTTTAATAATGACAAAGGAAAATCAAATGATAAACTATATTTCTTAAAGTACTCTGTTTCCCCAAAAATAAGACCCAACTGGAAAATAAGTCCCAGCATGATTTTTCAGGATGCTCGTAATATAAGCCCTACCCCAAAAATAAGACCCAGGTGAGATCATCAGCAGACGGAGGCGTTTAGTACTGTATTTCCCCCAAAATAAGCCCTAACCGGAAAAGAAGCGATAATGCGTCTTTTGGAGCAAAAATTAATATAAGACCCGGCCTTATTTTGGGGGAAACACAGGTAGTATTTTGCTTCTCATATGTTCAAGTTCATCCTGGAAACACTGTTCATGGGAACATTGGCACTTCTGAGTGAAACACTTATTGCAGCATTCATGGGAATCCATTCAGTTCACATACATGCTCTGACCAGGGCTCGAGACCAGTGATGGCGAACCTTTTTCAGTTCGTGTGCCAAATCGCATGCGCGTGGGGATACATGAGCGCACACCACCCCCATGTGCGCGCCCCCCTGCACATGTGCATGCGACCCCCCGGGATTTCTAGGGAAACCAAAACTGGGACTAGAATTTCCATTGCTAAACAAGGTGGTTGTCAAGTTAGTCAAGATGGATTGTACAATCCTGTTCTCATGGTGGTTAAATGAATCACCGCAGTTAAGGGAATCACACAATCATTAAGCAATTCCAGCTTCCCCCATTAACTTTGCTTCTTGGAAGCTGTATGGGAAGGTCACAAATGGTGATTGTGTGACTCAAGGACATGTTGTAAATACATTCCAAGCACCTGAATTTTGATCACATGACCATGGAGATGCTGCAACAGTCATTAATAATAATAATAATAGCATTAGATTTATATACCGCTTATCAGTGCTTTTTTCAGCTCTCTCTAAGCGGTTTACAGAATCAGCATATTACCCCCAACAATCTGGGTTCTCATTTTACCGACCTCAGAAGGATTGAAGGCTGAGTCAACCTTGGAACTGATGGGATTCGATCAGCCAAACTGCTGATCTGCAGTACACTGTTCTTACCACTTGAGCCACTGCAGCTCCATTAAGTGTGAAGACCGGTTGTAAGTCACACTTTTTCAGTGCTGTTGAAACGTCAATGGTCACTAAACAAATGGTTGTAAATCAACTGGTCAATCCTTTTTTTCAAATGAGCAAGTACTGGATCATAGCAAATACTCCCCCAAAATTTAGTATTCTTGTACAAGATTTATAGTGATTAACAATTTATATTTCAAGAAATTTGTTTGAACACAGTGCGTCTAAATTGGCAATCACATTGCCCTGAATTATTTCAGAGATACTGATACTGACAATGATGCTTATCTGTTTAATCAATGTTAACTGTAGAGTGAAAACATTATTGCAGTTTTAAACAATGAACTTTCAATTAATTGTTAATTTTGATGGCCAGGAACTGTTCACAAAACACAACAGCAAAGATTATCAGAACCTCAGCAGAAGTATGAGGTGTCTGTTCTGTGATTTCCTAATTGTTTTGAAAGATTGTTTTCTGGTTGGGAAATTAGACTGATGTGTTTAGTAAATGTCTAACTGTGAGACATTACATTTTTATTATGGTACTTTAATGACAATCTCTCTCTGGGTAGATTAATAGAAAACAAGATTGTGTAATTCTCTAATGATTATTGTCTTATTTGTGTGCAGTTTTAGTTCAAGTGAGGCAACTTGTGACATTTTGGGTCATCGTTTCAGAGATATTTCCTTACCAGGTTCCTCAATGCTTTCAATAGGGGCAGAACTTCTAATGTACTTAAAAGTTTAAAGTTCTTAAAAATTCAGGGAGATATTCAGAGATGTATCTGTCTTGAAAGTAGTCCATATTGAACTGTATAGCACAGTCAAATATTACAGCTGATTGAAGAGATGTTTTATGATATTTTGTATTATGTCACAACATGCTTCATGATAATTTTATGTCATAAAATATTTTATAAAATTTCCAAATTTCAATTCCAGGAGAGTCATGGATCTGATTTGGTTAGCCCTTTTGAGATACCTTTGTTAAGTTTTGGCTTATGATGAACCATTTCACTCAGTTAAAGGTTACAGACACAATAATTTTAATAGTATATAGATACCTTCTTTCATTTTTCATAACCATGCCTGTTAATGTGGCTAAATTGCTATTGCAATTATATTTGCTCTTTTGCAAGAAATTATAGCTATAAATTTGACTCTATAGTTTCTAGAATGCTCTTAGCCAGGGGTGTCAAACTTCGGTTGTCACGGCGATGTCACATGATGTATCGGGACTTTTCCCCCCTTTGCTAAACCAGGCGAGGACAGGGCCAGCATGTGATGCATCCAGCCCGTGGGCTGAGTTTGATACCCCTGCCCTTAGCTAAGGCAAAAATAGTAATCATTTTCCCTTTCCCTTCCCTTCCCTTCCCTTCCCTTCCCTTCCCTTCCCTTCCCTTCCCTTCCCTTCCCTTCCCAGTGGAAAAGAACAGTGGGAGCTTTCCTAGCTTGGATGGTGCTGAAGTACCCTTGATATTTCATAGTTGTGTGCTTTAGCCTCTGTTAAATATCTTAAAATAATCAGGTGGGCATGCTCATATTGTATAACAGCCCACCTTCAAACCATCTTTCCAATTTTAGTAGAGCATGCAGTAATACAGTCAGATGAATTTAGGCCTCAGATTTAATGTACTCACTGGTGAGATGATAAACCATATATATTGTTCTTTGGAAATGTGAGTCATTTGGAAAAAATAACAAGTCAAGCTCTTTTAAACACGTACATGTCCCTTTGACTTTCCCCTAATTAGAATGTGGTTTCAAATAGAAGGGGGCGGGGGAAAGATACTTCAGAGAATAATATTACTCCCATCAGTTTTGGTTTGTTCTCAGCCCAGAAATTGATCAACATGTCAAAGGATATTTATAAGAATGTTGATGATGTCACTGGAAGTAAATAAGCCAAATCATATAGGAGGCCTCAGCCTTCCTCCAGTGTTTATATTTGCATAAGAGAGTGGGGACTCTCAGCTATAAGTTATCCATATCCTTACATGTGTATGTATATGGGAGTTGATTAGGAGGTGAAATATATGCTTAGGGCATTTGCTAAATTCCTTCTCTTAGTTCATCAAAGCCTGTATTGTCAACAGTGGTAAGCAGACATTTGATGCAAAAGTTATCTACAGCAGGGGTCTCCAACCTTGGCAACTTTAAGACTTGTGGACTTCAATTCCCAGAATTCCTCAGCCAGCTTTGTGGGGGTCCTTCCCGCGACCATTAAAGGAAGTGATCGTAAGGCCCCTCCTCAAGAAGCCTTCCCTGGACCCAGCTGAGTTAAAGAACTTCTGTCCAGTCTCCAACCTTCCCTTTGTGGGAAAGGTTGTTGAGAAAGTGGTGGCACTCCAACACCTGTGGTCCCTGGATGAAGCAGATTATCTAAATCCCTCTCAGTCTGGTTTTAGGCCCAGGTACAGCATGGAGACTGCATTGGTCGCATTGATGGATGATCTCTGGCGGCCCGAGATAGGGGTTATTCCTCTATTTTGGTGCTTCTTGAACTCTCGGCGGCTTCCGATACCATCAACCATGGTATACTTTTGGAGCGGCTGAGAGAATTAGGAGTGAGAGGCACTGTTCTACAGTGGTTCACCTCCTATCTCTCAGACCGCTCACAGTCGGTGGTAGTAGAAGGACAGAGGTCGAGCCCTAGGCCCCTAGCCTGCGGGGTACCACAGGGATCGGTCCTCTCTCCCCTCCTATTTAACATCTACATGAAACCGCTGGGTGAGATCATCCGATGATACGGGATATTCTCTACCCCGGATCCAACCAGTGATGCAGTCGATGTGATGTCCTGGTGCCTAGAGTCTGTGAGTGTCTGGATGGGAGTGAACAGGCTCAGACTAAACCCAGACAAGACCAAGTGGCTCTGGGTGCTGCCTCCCTGGGACCACGTTAATTGTCCATTCTTGATTCTGAGTGGGGAGAAATTGTCCCCCTCAGAATGGGCTCGCAATTTGGGTGTCCTCCTGGACTCACAGCTGAGATTGGAACAACATCTGGCAGCTGTAGCTAACGGGACCTTTGCACAGATTTGCCTGGTGCACCAATTGCGCCCCTTTTTGGAATGGGAGCTCTGCTCACAGTCACTCATGCCCTTGTCACCTTGAGGTTGGACTATTGCAACGTGCTCTACATGGGGCTACCCTTGAAGAGTGTTCGGAGACTGCAGCTAGTCTAGAATGCAGCCACGCAAGCGATCGTGGGTGCACATCGGTACACCCACATAACACCATTCTTGTGCGAGCTGCACTGGCTTCTTATTGGTCTCCGAGTACAATTCAAAGTGTTGGTTATTACCTTTAAAGCCCTACATGGCTCAGGGCCAGGATATTTTCAAGACTGCCTCCTACCACATGTTTCCCAGTGCCCTGTTAGATCCCACAGGGTTGGCCTCCTATTGGTCCCGTCAGCTAGGCAGTGCTGGCTGGCGGGCCCACGAGGGAGGCCCTTCTCTTGGCAGCTCCAGTTCTCTGGAACCAGTTACCACCAGAGGTCCGGACTACCCCCACTCTGCTGGCCTTCCGGAAAGCTGTAAAAACGTGGCTGTTTCGGCAGGCTTGGGGCTGCTGACCGACTTAACAGAAGATCTTGTGAGGTCTGGACTGAATGGAGTATGTTGTGCTATTTTGTATTATAAGAATACATTTTACAACCTTATTTATATTATGTTTTTATATTGCTTTATAATGTATTTCTGTTTTGAGCCACCCAGAGTCCTTCGGGAGTTGGGCGGCATACAAATACAATAAATAAATAAATCTGCAAATTTGATGAGTTCCCCATCTATCCCCTCATCTAAATCATTGATGAAGATATTGAAGGGTACCAGGCCTAAGACACAGCCTTGAGATACCCCCATTCATACTTCCTTCCATGTAGATGCAAGAGGAGAGAGATTGCCTAGTCTTCTGAAAGTTCCTCCATGCTCCAGGATCTTTGAAAGATACGGTTCAGTGGTTCTGACATCACATTTGCCAGTTCCTTCAGAACTTTGGGATGTAATCCATCTGGTCCTGGTAATTTGAATTTGTCTAGGGCGGACAGGTGCTTTCTTACCATTTTCTTGCCTATTTTAACTTGTATTCTTAATCTGTTTTTTATGAGTTGGACTGTTTTTTTTAGGGAGCTGCAGTGGCTCAGTGGTTAAGAACACAGTACTGCAGATCAGCAGTTTGGCTGATCGAATCCCACCAG
>JANHJO010000751.1:114833-125892 GCA_032468235.1 Pseudoxyrhopus heterurus
ACCTCTTTCCCACAGAAATCACACACACACACACACACACACACACACACACACACACACACACACATACAGCTTTATAGTGGGCATAAACCAGATCTAATCCGTCATGCTGCGCGCACCAAGGCAGATTATGCTTCAGCGAGTATCTTTATTTTTTTGGTAAAGCAGCCTCTGTCGAAATCCGTGTTGGGTTGGGGTTTTCTTACAAAATTTTTTTTGACATCCTTATGAAGTGGCTTGATTGATCGTCACCCCAGGAAGCCATTTCCCCCCCTCGTGGTGCCGAGAATATAAGGGTAATGATCGTCCACGTGTTAAAAAAAAACGTGGGCCTTGAAAAGACGATTGAGATGGTATCGTTGCGCCTGTCAGAGCATCCAATTTCCTGCAGCTCTGTTTGAATAATAAACTAAATAAGATAAGAGAGTTGGTAAGCAGGTGTGTGGTTGTCTTTATAAACGCCGTGGGTCCGGATAGCCACGGCTCATTCTTTTTAACATTAAAGGGAAAAAGAAAAAAAAAGCTTGAAATAATTCCGCTTTTTTGCCATCTAGCCAGAGTTGCAAAGCGTGCAGCTGGCCACCCATTAATAACTTAAAATGAAAATGAAATCAGCAGGTCCTATAGAAGGTTAGCGAAAATTTGCATCTCAGAAATATTTGCAAAGGGCCAGGTTGGGCCGGGAAAATGTGATGAACGAGACGTACGCTTTTTCTTCGTATCTCCTTTCTCTCTCTCTCCCCCAACCCCCCCAAATTTGGTCCGTTTTGCATTTTATTTTATTTTAAAAGAAAAGTTGCCCTCAAATAAGATATATAATTTCCAGCATGCTTACTTGAATGCAGATTTTTTTTTAGTATGGCTAGAAACGCTTCTCAATTTTTACTGTAAGCCCCCGGAGTCGTTTGATAAGAGATGGGTGGCATCTAAATTTAATAAATTGAATAACACGTCTTCTTCTTCCTCCTATCTGAATTGAACGGAGTATGTTGCCTATTTTATATTATAAGAATGCATTTTATGATCTCATCTGTATTATGTTTTTACACTGCTTTATATTATATTCTTGTTGTGAGCTGCCCAGAGTCCCTTTGGGAGTTGGGCGGCATACAAATATAATAAAATAAAATAATAAATAAATTTTCCCCACAACAACCCTATGAGGTTGGGTTGGGTTGAAAGACAGAGACTGGCCCAAAATCAACAGATGACTTTCAGGCCTAAGGTGGGACTCGAACTCACAGGCTCCTGGTGATTGGCCCAAAGTTTCCCAGATATCTTTCATGCCTAAGATGCCGTAAGGGGGGACTCGAACCCATTGTCTCCTGGTGATTGGTCCAAAGTCACCCAACTAGCTTTCATGGCTAAGGCGGGACTAGAACTCACCATCTCCTGGTGATTGGCCCAAATTCACACAGATGGCTTTCTAAGGTGGAACTATAATTCATCATCTCTGGCCTTGGTGGCGCAGCAGTTAGAGAGCAGTACTTGTAATTAGTACTTAGCTGCCAGCTACCTGCAATTTAGCAAGTTCAAATCCCGCCAGGCTCAAGGTCGACTCAGCCTTCCATCCTTCCGAGGTCAGTAAAATGAGAACCCAGATTGTTGGGGGCAAAATGCTGACATTGTAAACCGCTTAGAGAGGGTTGCAAGCCCTGTAGGTGGTATATAAATATTGCTATTGCTATAACAGACCAGAAGAAGATAAATTGAGATTTGGCTGGCTGGGGAATTCTGGGAGTTGAAGTCCACCAGTCTTAAAGTTGCCAAAGTTGGAGGCCTCTGCTCCAGACAGTGAAGCAGGGCATCTTAAGTAGATGAATCAGAATATGTTGACTACGTCAAGTGATGGAGAATGCTACCTTTTTCAGTACAAGTTTTTATTTTATGATCTGCTTTGATCATCTTTCATGTTCTTTCAGAATCTTCCTCTTTGTCTCTTAAGGCCCAGTTCTTTCAGTGTCTCCTCCTAAAATTTAATTTCCAATTCCTTGAACATCCTGATTGTTTTTCTCTGCCTTATTCCAGTTTTCTCAGAATCTATCTTTAAATATACCCAAAAATGAACATTGTACTGAAAATGAGGTCTGGTCATGCAGAGTATAATGTATCTGTTGCTTCCAGTTACTTGTAAATTAGATTTCTCTTGAAGCAGCTTAAAATTGCATTTGTTTTTTTAGCAGCCCTGCTGACTCATATTCAACTTGTGATGAGTTATTATTCCAAGATCTTTTCTACCTTCATTTTTCACCCACCCTATTCCTGTACAAAACTTACTTTTTGTTAAGTCAAGAAGTTTGCATTTGTGTTGACACATTTTATACTGATACTTTCAGTCTAACTTTAATATATCAAGATAGTCTTAAATTTGTTTTTGTTTTCTAGAATAGAGGTAGTCCTTGATTTACAACTGTTTGTTTAGTAACCTTTTGAAGTTACAACGGCACTGAAAAAAGTGACGTATGACCATTTTTCATACTTACGACCATTGCAGCATCCCCACGTGATCAAAATTCAGACACTTGGCAACTGACACATATTTATGATGGTTGTGTTGTCCTGGGCTCATGTTATCACCTTTTGTGACCTTCTGACAAGAAAATTCATGAGGAATTCACTTAACAACGTATTACTAACCTAACTGCAAAGATTCATTTAATAACACTGGCAAGAAAGGTCATAAGTTAACTGTCTCACTTAGCAACAGAAATTTGGGGCTCAATTGTGGTCATAAGTCAAGGACTACTTGTATTGGCTATCTTATTTTGATGTCATCTCCAAATTGAATTTCCTCTGCTACTAAGTCATTAATAGAATTGTTGAAGAGTATTGGGTCCTTCGGCATTCTGCTTGATACCAGTCTTCATTTTGGTGAGCTATTGATGAATACTCTGGTTTTTAAGAATGTATTTTAAATCAGTTCTTGCTCCTCCTATAGGGCATGGACTGGTAACCTGGCCATTCTCGTTTAATGAAAACTTGAATTCAATAATGAATGCACATCCTAATTCTATTGTATGCAGAATGTATAGAAATTCTCAATATAGTAATTTAAAAATCCTATTTCAACATGACTTGGGGTCTTAATTTCTTAACCATAGCCAGGAGAATTCTGTCTCACACAGATTCCTTTTTCAGTTTTGTAATTAATCGGTAACTATAATTTTCAGGAAAAAGGCATGAGTACCACCTTGTTAGTTTTTTAATAGATTATTTAAAAAAATCTGTCCAGTGTTATTAGATTTTTAATCTTCCTATGTAAAGTTGAGTTCAGGTATCCAATGTGCTGTTTCATTGCTATTACAAAACCACTCATATTGAAATCCCAGGAGCTTAGGTGCTTTAATTGGCTCTTCTATTTTTGAACAAAGTCTTGCAGTTTCATTTGTGCAATGTATGAAATTTAGACAAATTGGCACTGAGGCTACTGATTTGGAGTCTAATTAAAAGAGTGAATCAAAGAGATACAATGAAGTCTTGGGTTATAGTATCATTTGCTTTATATATCTACATATACATATGCATGTTTGAGATAAGCATCATCATGTAAAGTACAGAAAAGGAATAAGAAATACTAAACCAGAAGAATTAGACATATAACAAGAGAAAGAGAAACCCAGCTAAAACTACTTTATATGAACACAATTCACTATACATTTCCACGTAGTTCTTTCCTTATTCATATTTTATTCATATTGCTTTTACTTTTCCATATATACCGTACTTTTCCATATTTACTTTGCCATATATTATATTTTTTAAGCTTCTCGCTTACCCTTTTTTGAAAATTTCATCACCCCATCCAGCCACAATTTCTTGATCTTTCCTCTCGCTCAATCCATTTATTCTTCAGGATATATTGATTTGCAATTCAATTCTTTCACTCTCTGATATGACCAAGTGCCTCAATGTACTTAATATTCCTGCTTGTATTTATCATCTCCCCTACATAAGATCAATATACATAACTTTACTCACATCTATTATGTCCTTCCCTTTCTTTTAGACCCATATATGTACACACAATGTATTTATCCTCCTTTTATTCATCTCATGTGTTTATTCATGCTTCTCTCACCATTTATTCCTCTTATAGTCCATGTCAGAATCCACATGGCATTTTGGAACATATTGTTTACTCTGCCATAAGCATTCTCATAATCCAGTTTAACTAAAATTATTCTACACAAACTTGGTCTCTAATTTAAATTTTTTCTTTGAAGCCAAGATTCCTTTTTGTTACCATATTGGTTTATACTGTGAAATACATTATACTGGATGGCACTTATGTTTGAGTATAGCTGTCTTTACACCTTGTACTAGCATGAATATACTGAAGGAATAGGAACTCTCATTTATAACTCAACTGAAGGTTCAGAAATGCATTTACCAATTGGTTTCATTTTCCTGATACCATGATGAAAAGAGCTGCCCCTAATATAATGGCTCAGGAAGCGCCAAGATAATAGTTTGCTTTCCAAGTGCCTCCAAAGCTAGTCTAACAGGGATAAGATTTCCACTTCACTAGGAAAATAGATTTTTTTTTAATTTTAGAATTTTATCCCACCCTTTTTTCATATACAACTCAAGGGGGAAAACATATCAATAGTCCTTCCTCCTCCCATTTTCCCCACAACAACAAATCTGTGAGGTGGAATGACTGGCTCAAAGTCATCCAGCTGATTTTTCATCCCTAATGTAGGATTAAAACTAGAACAAATGTAAACTGGGCTTTGTCTTCCTAGTTATGCAAACTCTTGCTTCAAATATTTAAAATTTAGGAAGGTCCCTTGACTTGCAACTGGAGGAAAGGGTTACAGACAGTCTGAAAATTCCTTGAAGGTGGCTCAAAAAGTTATGGGATTCCCTTTCTGTCTTTTTAGTACAAACTAGACAATCTATGTATGACCTGTTGGATCATTGTTCCTGTTTAATTTTTTTTAAAAACCCCTCTACTTAACGGAACGACCATGGGTGGGCAAAAAAGCAATGGGAGTGGGAATGACTTCTGACTTCCTGCCATCTCCCTATTGACTTTGCTTGTAAGAAGTAGACAGGGAGCATTGGAAATGATAATAATGCAACTATGGCTGATTATGGCAGCACGGCAGCATGGAAACAGCCACAATTTCCCCAAATTTCAATTCTATGGGAATCACGGGCCCTGGATTTTGGATGCATTCTGTAAGTCAGCTCATTTTAAGGTACATTGATTCAAAAATTGTTGACTTGTGATGCACCCTTCCCCCCAACTGAAGGTTATAAACAATCAAACAGATATGAGAGTTTTAGTACCCGTAGTATATAAATGTTGATTATTTTACATAAGCAACCAAAGTGTATGAAGGCTTGTAATACCACAAGAGCTACTTTTTTCTTTGGTGGATTAATATTGTTAGAGCAAGTTTGGTGGTTGAGGATTTTTTTACAACTACTGGTACATTTCCTAATTTGTGGCACTCCTTTTTTGCACTTCGTAAATGATGTGCTCATATTCGTATTGCAAAAATGAAATGATTTTTTTTTTGTCCTCTCTAGGGATAGAAAGCTTTCTGTTTTTAGATGGCCGGCTGTTGAAGTGTTGAACTGTAATGGCATCAAATAATATTAATGTCAGCCCCGGATCCATCTTGATCAGATTTGGGACTGCCGCAAGGGAGGATGGGTAACCGTGGGAATGAAAGTAAAGCGTGAAGGGAGGGATAGCCACAACAACATTCTATCGCCAGAAGTCAAGGTCAAGTTGCTGGAGTTTGGAGGAGAGTGACTGGACTTGGTGGGAGTTCAGAATGGAGGAGGATTGGAGAGTGTGACTTGCGGGTCATCAGTAAGGGGGTTGGGTGTGAGTTTTAGTGTAGCAGGGGAAAACACAGGATTTCAGATTTAGGTTTCCCCAGATGTGCCAATATGACTTCTTTAATAAATTCTTACTTGGATGGACTTTGTCTCTGACGTGCAGAATTGGGATGGAGAGTTTAGTTGGAACGCTGACAATTAAAATAGAATACTGCATAATATTCATTATATTCATCAATAAATAATTATTAGATATGAAAGAAATGCAGCAAAAACAGCATTAACAATATCCATAAAGAGTGTCTCCAGAATTTATACAATGAAAATAACACCAGATTTTAGCAAATTAATTTATCTAATCCTTCTAAGGTATCCTGTTATAATAAATTATTGGTAGCACTGTTTTTAAGAAAATCTGTACTGCAGCATTGCAAATTTATCTGAATGTTTTGGGCACAAATGGATTGAAGCTTATTTCTTTGTAGTATTAGACATAGAACAATAGACATATAAAAGCTTTTATTTAAAACAGACCTTACAGTAGGTACAGTATGTCCAATCCATGGCCCATGAATGGACAGCTAGTAAAGTGGGCTCACAAGATAATTAAAAAATGAAGGAAGTTTGTTACTTGTACATTAAATATATACAGTATTTTGCATGCAGTTCAAGACAATTTGTCTTCACTCGTTGCAGACCAGGCAAGTCTAAAGGTTGAAAAACCATGCATTGCTCAGGGACTCAGAAAAAATAGAATAAGCTTCCTGCTGAAGTAATGGAAAAACATAATAATTTCTCTATCCATCATATTTAGATATTGTCTATGTGGTACTTCAGACATGTGAAAGATATTGCATAAATACAATAGAAACATTGAACTGATGTTTGCTTCTGCATATTTTGCAGTGTAATAAATAGGTATTCGAATAAACAGGATTTGATATCATTAAGAGTATTGCTAATATATATTGTTTCACATTTTATTTGTTATACTCCAATTCATTTGGGCAACAAGCTCAGGAAATCTTGTTACCCAATGCCTTCTTCTTTTTTAATTACAAAACACTTTTTAGGGGAAATGCTTTAGCAAAAAAAAAAAAAACTGAGGAAAACAAATTTAGTGCTTTTTAGATAGCGGATTTTCCCTGCAAAACGCCACCCCTCGACTTTCCCGGCCCTCTCTTATTAGGGATTCAGTTATTTTGCAGAAGGGAAATGCAGCAGGTGAAAGTTTTGGAAAGAAGGAAGTGGCTAAGAAGGGAAACACCACACAATTCCGCTTTCCTTTGATGTAGAACACTTTCAGTTACCACATGTGACTTAATAGAATTTGGCCTTTGGGAGGGAATCATCTGTGTCGTCGTATCCACTGTAACAAGTTCTGATTTTATTTTAAAATCAGATATTGACTATTGTGCAATAGCTTGGATTAAAAATGTATAATTCAGGATCGACTCGAGTAGTAGTTGCCATAAGAAGGGCAAATCTATTATATATTTATCAGCTATGGTGGGGATCGTCCGATCAATTTGTACCATATATTTCTGCATGCTTGTAAGCAGCATAGTGTAGGTGTAGGTGTTAGGGGAAGATTATAACACAAACTATAAAGCTTGCATGGAAACTGCAGTGGATTAATCCATATACAGGTAGTCCTGCAGTGGATTAATCCATATACAGGTAGTAAAGCTTGCATGGAAACTGCAGTGGATTAATCCATATACAGGAGTTATGACCACAATTGAGCACAAAATTTATGTTCTTAAGTGAAACATTTGTTAAATGAGTTTGCCCCATTTTGCGATTTTTCTTGCCACAGTGATTAAGTGAATCATTGCATTTGATAAATTGGTAACCTGATTTATTTTTATTATGTTTATTTTATTATATTTGTATGCCGCCCAACTCCCGAAGGACTCTGGTTGTTAAATGAATCTGGATTCCCCATTGATTTTGCTTTTCAGAAGGTCGCAAAAGGGGATCACGTGACCCCAGGACACTATAATGGTCATAAATATGAACTAGTTGCCAAGCATTCAAATTTGGCCATGGGGATACAACAACAGTCGTGTGAAAAATGGTCATAAGTCACTTTTTTCAGTGCCGTTGTAACTTTGAACGGTCACTAAATGAACTGTTGTAAGTCGAGGACTACCCGTATATTCTAAGTTTTGCTGATAAGGACCTGGGAATTCAACTAGTCTTCGACTTACAAGTTGCGGGACAAGACTTACCCTAATATGAAAGAAATGGTGGAATAGAATCATTAAAGAAAGAATGCAAAAGGAAGGACGGAATGAAATGTGAATGGCACAAATTAAAATAAGTTTTAATAATTTTATTTATTTTAAATAATTAAATAGAATTGTTACATTTTGCCCCAGCAAGTTGTCCTGCAACGAATTGGCCGTGATGAGTTGGCCACGGCAAGTTGATCATGGTGAGTTGGCCACGGCAAGTTGGCTGTGACAAGTTGTCCCATTCCCACCCGAGCGACAGTCCTTTTCCAAGTCTCTACTCATCCAATTGGATCCAGCAGATCCCATGAGCCAAAGAGTGTTGATTGGACTAGAACAGGGGTGTCAAACTCAATTTCATGGAGGGCTGCATCAGGGTTGTGTTTGATCCCAGAGGACATGGCCAGCTCGACATCACTTGTGTTGGGGGCGCCTGTGATGGCCCAAGCGCTCTGCCAGGGAAAATGGAGCTTGGGAGGGCCGCGTGTGGCAGAGGCCTGCAAGAGGCCATTGCAGCCGAAAACGGAGCTTGGGTGGGCCACGCAGAGGCACCCTGGGCCGGTCCTTCACTGTTTCCAGGGCGACCCCGCGGGTCAGATCTGCCAGCGAAAACGTATATGGCCTGCGGGCCTTGAGTTTGATACCCCTGGACTAGAAGATGGACTTTTTCTGCAGTAGCCCCTACTCTGTCGAATATTCTCCCGTCGAAGATCAGAAAAGGCCCCGATCCTGTTATCTTTTATAAAGGCTTTAAAAACTTGGCTGTGTACCTGGGCCTGAGACTCGGAATGTGTTAAGGGCCCCTTTCCTTGGCTCTACAGTTAGTTGATTAATGCTCTCGGCTGCTGTTTATATTTATTTTCTGGATGCTTTTACCATTTTATCGTTTTAATTGTTCCATAATTTTAGACTTGTAAGCCACCCAGAGTCACTTGGTCGAGTTGAGCTGCCATGGAAATTGAATGAATAAATAAACAAATAGCTGCCAATTCATGTCACTGAGAGAAATGAAAAAGTGTCAGAAAGTTTGGCCAAGCTCTTTTGATGACTCTCGACAGGAGTCATATTCCTTGCTTGTGTTTATTAAACCAATGTATCACCTTCTCTAATGGCCAAGGCAGCTCCAGGTGGAAAATAGCATTTTAACATACATGTTAGGTACGTATGTTATATGTACAACAATCTCATGTCATAACTTACTAAGATATACACAGTTAGAGGGACGAGAACTTAAAATTAGACTATGGGGGTAAATGCTTAATTTAAATTAGCTGCTGACTAACTTATCTCAAAAAACAACCATGAAGCTAGAACCAAAACTGCTTTTTCCTAGACTTTTGTTTAAATAAGAGGGAAAATGGAAATATTATGTGACACTGCTTCTTCCAGTCAAACCCTTCGAACTTTTAAAAGCGCTCTATAATCCCACCTTTAAAACAATGATTTTCAGGGCAGCTTTCAAGGTCTTTAAAATATGCACCCATATTCATGTCAGTCTTTTTCAAGTTGAAGAAATAGAAGTTGGAAATACAGCTGTTTATCTGTAAAAAAAAAATCAGATTATTTCACAGAGGTAAATTGTCCAATTCTGTCCTGATACAAATTAGTGTTCAAAATCTTTTAGCCTAATATTTGTCATCAGCATTAGCAAGTGTTTCGAAACTATCTTACTTCTAACTAAGCTGTAATGAATCTTGTAAGCTAATCAGCTGCTTCTGTTCTGGGAAGCATAATTGCACAAAGTGAAAAGTATTCTAACAAGAAGAGAAGCTAGTATTGCTTAATTATCCTAACAGAAGGAAAAACCTCCCAAGAAACCTAAAAGTAATTAAAGTATTCTGCATGGGACTCTTCATTTATATATCACAAAAAGTTCATTCTGCTTTTATGCGTGTTACAGCAATAATATGTTTCCCCTCTGGACAGATAGTCCTCGACTTACAGCAATTCATTTCGTGACCGTTCGAACTTAAAATGGCACAGAAAAAAGGGACTTATGACCGTTTTTCACACATATGACCATTGCAGCATCCCCAGGGTCATGTGATCAAAATTCAGATGCTTGGCCACTGGCTCATATTTATGACGGTTACGGTGTCCCCAGGTGATATGATCTCCTTTTGCGACCTTCTGACAAGCTAAGTCAATGGGGAAGCCATTGTGTTACTCACTTAACAACTGCAGTGATTCACCTAACCACTGTGGCAAGAAAGGTCCTAAAATGGGGTAAAACTCAACAAGTGTCTCACTAAGCAACAGAAATTTTGGGCTTAATTGTGGTCATAACTTGAGGACTACCTATATTAAGTCCCACTGTTCAAGTTCACGTATTAGAATGAGAGTTGTTTGTGTGTGGAACATATGTAATTGACGTTTTAGGCTACTATGTGTTAACATACAGTTAAACATTGTTTGAGCCTTGTTAGATCTGGTCTGGATTCAGAAATTGGCATCTGGTAGGATATTAATATATTCATTCTCCATCTGATATATTGCACTCCATTAGAAGGGTGTTGGAATCAGGAGTGTAGAAGGCTAAAGGTTAGAGCAATAGCCCAGATGGGTGGCCTCTCAACATTGGGTTCCAGCATGTGTGAAACTGTATACAATATCCTGGCAAATATAAAGATCTTGAATTTCTCTTTTATTTTTTAAATATGTCAGTCACTATGAATTTGGTCCAGAACTGTTGCCAGGTTTTACGTATATTCTCTGAAATGTAGTAATGCCTAACATGCATGGAAATACTACTAATTTTTGCAGTTGCCAGGTGGTTCAACCAGGGCCGTCTTAACAGCATTATGGGCCCCGGGCAAAGCAGTGCACTGGGTCCCCTAAGACAACTACTCACAGGAATAAAAATGTAAATGGTCGATAAAATTAAACATATTTGCATGTTAGTATTAATAAAAAAATGCAGTAAAATGTAATAAATATGTTGCTGTATTTATATAGCAATAGCACTGTATTTATATACCACCTATCAGGGCTTGCAACCTTCTCTAAGCGGTTTACAATGTCAGCAT
>JANHJO010000751.1:125992-136983 GCA_032468235.1 Pseudoxyrhopus heterurus
GAGCCTATTTGGGACATACCCACAAACATACACACACATGCTCTGTTTTATAGATACAGATTTCCTGGAGGTGGCAATTTTCATTTTGATTTAAGATAATAAAAAAAAAATCACAATGTGTTAAAAGGCAGATTTCTTTTTAGTTATTAAAATCTGATATTCCCGTTTCTATGATTGCAATGTTTATGACAGTTTGGACTACTGTGCCACATCCATGAAGAACTCCTTTTTAGATTGGATTTTTGTGTTTGTGTAGTTTCTGACATCCATCATTAAGGACATGCGTACGCAAGATCCTTTTTTGTGTGTTCATAAATTTTACACACAGCTGTTGTATTAAGTCTACACCTGTGCCATTTGAAAGTGTGTTTAGTTTCAAATGTTTTGTAAACGGGAAATGAACTGCTTCTTTGTACTGAAAATCTTCCAGCTATGCTAGTTTTGATTCTTTTTTTTTAATGGGGGGGGGGGAGAATGAGGAAGCATTCATGTCTTATTTCTGATTATCATCAGTTTGATTCTGCTGAATTTATTTTATTGTGAGCTGAAAATCTGGCCCATTTTTTTTTTCAAATTTGTTTGGCAGAAAATATTTGCACAAATCGCTGCCTGTAGTTTTGTATACCCTCTTTTCCAGTGCATTTTTTTTCCTGCATCAACTATGTTTCACAAATATATTTTTAAAAATTGGACAATATATTTTTGTATGTACTTCTATGATCTATGATCTTCTAGGTGTAAATTGAGATGAGAATCTTGCAAATCACTGAACCAAATTGCAAAAGATTTCTCAAAATTTTGAGGGACCTGGTTTCTCACCTTTCCTTGTAGCCAACTTCCAAATTTTTAGAAATAAAAGTGGCAAATACGGATGCTAATACAGTATGCAGCTGAAATGGATTATATGCTTAAGCTTGCAGTGGCAATTTTATGTTCTATTATTTATCCAGTATATTTTTAATTAGTACATATGCCATAACCATCTTGTTCCACAAGGTTTCAACTTCCTCCCAAGGCAATGGCTATGAAAACTCCTGCCACAATAGTTGTTCAAGGAAACTGGTGCTACGACTTCTGGAAGTAACATTTTTGAATCCATAGAAGTTCTGACCTGTAATTAAAATTCCTTTTCTACAGCAGAATGTCTTGGCCTAAAGAGAACTTCTTTCCCCATTAAAATTCATTAATTTGATCAAATATTTATTGATGCATGGGGATACTTTTAAATAATAACGGTGAGGTATTGAATGATATGCTTTGGACTTTTGTTTTAATCAGACCATTCTGCAAATGCCATAATTAAACAATTACCAAACAGTCTCTTTACTTTTATTTCAGATTTCATGTAAAAGCATCAGAAAGATTGGCAGTCGAATTGATGTCATATCTGTGGAAAATGAATTAAAGCATCATGACCAAGGCTTATTTCTCATTCTCCAATTATACTGAGCAAGTGCTAAATTGGCTCTAGTTACTCTGTGATTTTCAGCTTTTTCTCGACAAACCAGAAAGGTAACCTTTTTGTTTATTATCATAGCTTAGGCATAGCTCAGGGATAAGGCACTTTATACCAAGCATCTGTAATATCTGTGTTGAACTGGTTTTGATTCAGAATAGGATTCCAATCCAGTGTTGCAAATGTCAAAAAAAAATGGCTCTACCCTTCCATTGCTAGCAGAAATAAGGTCTTATAGATTGTATGGCTTTGTTTTTTTCCATTTGAAAACTTTCTTATTACAGCATTTGGTTATGCTTCTGTATTTTTTTAAGTACAGAATATGGCACTTAGTTTTAATAAAAGCTATTACAACATGATATTTTAGAGTGCTAAAAGCCTTGGAAAATGACAGATCATGCTGTCAAAACTCTGTGGTGGTACTGTTTACTGCAGCAGTTTTTAAAGAAAGACCGAAGATCCCTGGAAGATTATCAAAAGTTTCTAAATGAAAAAAAAAATCCATTACATCCAATCAATTTTCCTGAAGGCTTTGCAGTAATTATGAGTAGTGAGCCAGCATAGGAGAATATGCCTTTTAGTGGACATTTCAAGTATTCAGGGAGTCGAGGTGAAACCCAACATGCTTAGTTAAAGTTACATGTAAGTTGAAGATATGAAAGAAATCCATGTCTTTCTACTATCGTGTGGTAGATTAGCAGAGTTTATAGCCGCTGAGGAAAGTATGTATTTCAGAGAAAAGTTTGAAAATCCATTGCTTCCCATTTTAAAAATATCTACTTTGTTAGCTTTCTACAGCCTTTCCTGTTTATTTTGTTCCTCTTGTGGTCAAAATGAAACAGATGTTAAAAATTGATGCTGTCTGAAAGGTTCAGGAAATAAACTGAAGAAAGGAGTAGCATATTTTAAATCAGGCTTAGACCTAGGATCTGATTTATTTATTCTTCTATGTGAAGGACTTTAACACCAGGATAAAACAAGAAAATATTATTGTATGATGTTTCAATTGTAATTTATTTCGAATGCCTTCTTTGTTAAGAGTTTGACTCATTTCTTTGGTTTTTGTATTATGATTATTTTAATATGAGTTTGTTTTGTTCTATTTTGATGTATAAAATGAGTTTTCTGTGTATTCTGTGTATTTTCTGCGTTTGTTAGGTAGGCATAGTTATTTGTTTAAAATAGATGGCCATATACTTTTTAAAAATAAAATAACGTTAAATTCCCACCTGCAGCCAGAGTGGGAGACCCCTAGTGGAAGTTAAAAGAAAAATTTGTATGTAATACAGGCAATATTGATTTGTATTAAGTAGTTTTATTAAGTATTTGTTCAAGCAGGGATAATATTTTTAAAGCATAATTTTATTTAACTTTAAAAATATTAGCAGTTAATATTTATTTAAAAACATTATTTATCATTTTTATGTAACCAAACAGCAGTGTAACCATACAACTATATTACTATTGTATAAAAGACTATTAAAAAGAAGCCTAATGTGTTATATGAAAAAATATAAAGTGAGGGGGGAAAGAGGAAACCCATTATATATTAAACAATTGAGGAGGAAAGAGAAAAGGAAAAATGATACCTCCTCTGAAAAACAAAACAAAACAACATAAAATTAAAGAGAAGAGAAAACCCCACATGTAAATTATATTTTAATTCTAATTCTTTATATAAAAACAGCACTTAGAGAAAAAGATTGTATCAGTCAATTAAAATGATATAATTTGCTTTAATTTTAACATTACGACTCAGTTTTTTAAATACTTAAACCTAGTCGGTACAGCACTCTATTGCCCAGTCTTGCCTCCCCATCTGTTCAGATCCAAGTCCAGCTTAATTAAGTTGATTTACCTTGTCTGGATTTGGCTTCTGACCAGGATTGGTCCTTGGATAGGAGATGACCTCAGAAGACCAGGACTGTGGGCTAGGAAATCAAAAAGAACATGCTAGAAGGCAGTGGCAAACCACTTTTGCATTACTGGCCATCTGCCTAAGAAGTCCTAAGGAGTCAGTGTGACTTAAAAGAGACTCAACTGTTGCTGTAACTGACAAAACAGTATTACTACACAGATGTCTAATAAATTTATGGTTTATTTTATAAATTGTTATGTGTTTTATATTAACTTGAAGAAAGAATTGTGAGTGATTTCATCCCTGACCTTTGGTATCTGCTGTGCAATGTTACCAGAAAAATTAAAAGCATTTGAAATAACTATCATTATGATCCTAGTAGGGTTAGAAATGTCAAAAGGTTTGAATCAGCCATCTACAACCTGTGAGTCTTTCAATATCTCAGATTATCTTTAGAAACATAGAACAAAATTATCCTAAATCCTTGCCACCAAGAGACCTCATTGTGATGCTGGTGGGCATGATGGGAATTGTTGCCTGGTTGATTTAACAAGCTGAATCCCTTAAAACAGGACAGCGTTTTTCTGTCCTTGCTGAAGGAAACCTCTGCTTTTCCTGTGCATGCTACTTTCCAAACTTTTCTCTTGTGGCCAGTTATTAGAGCAAACATAGTGTGCCAGGAGGGCATCTTAGCTTGCCAGAAAAATAACCAAGAAATCAAAATAATTCCAAAGAAGAGAGTTGTGTTTCTGAAGAAAAGGTTTCTTTTTACTGTAAGGGATTCATATTAACCAATAATAACTATCCTTGCATTAAAAGGGTGTATGAAGGCATTGTTGTCTAACCAGGCAGACCAGCATGCTTGGGACACAGAGTCTCTTCACAGGCTGAAAGATTATACAACTGGGATGGGATGAGAAGGTGAGGGGAGAAATATGCTTATGCCACACCATCTGAGGGTACTATTTAGTTTTGGGGTGGGACACACACTGAATTTTTTCATCTCGCTTTGTTTGTGTGTTTGTGTATGTGAGAAAGTGTGAGTGAAACTTGCTAATTTTAGCAGCTCATGGATAACAAGGGATAGTTTTGCTAGTCAGATACTGTAATATGTGTGTCACCAAAGCCTTGCTTGCTTCCACTAAAAATGGAATGGATATAGGAGCACCTTATCTGAGTTAAGGTTTAAATAAGGGACAAAATAGGAAAAAAAATGTTGTTTGACAAGGGCTTTTCAATGTTTTAAGCAAAGCTTCAGTAGTACTCCTATATATGGTATATAGTGGGGATCAGGAAAAAAAAAGACAAATATTTAAAAAGTTCCCAAAATAGCACAGGCTTGGGAATAAGGAGCATGTTGCTCATTACAACACTCATTGGCATTGCTCAGAAGGTGCCCCAGGGGAATAAAATAGAGGAGGAATTGGCCCTAAAACTGAGGAAAAAAATAAGGGAGGGATTCTAAAGTGCCAGTTAAAAATACTTTGAAATAATGGTCCTTTGTCAAGAGAGTTCTAAAAATAAATTAATACAGAAAAATCCACCAGTAAATATGCAGCACATGTATAAAACACATTATGTGTTATCCATCTTGCCTTCACATTTAAAAAATCGTTTGAAAGCAAACTTTAAGTTGCTTCTTATATCTTCCAGTTTAGAAGAAATCCATAGGATCATGTATTAGAGAGAGAGAACATGGTAGCTATATCTGCAAAGAACGATAAGCCAAAATTCTTTTGTCATATTCAGAAACTGTGTACAATCATGTGGAACAGCCTTTACTAATCTCTGTTGATGGAACTGACCCAAGCAATATTGAATCTGTCATCTGAAGCTGGACCTCTGCCTTGCTGTGTTGCTTGGAAGTCAGGCATCTTTAAGCTAAGCAAGCAGACTGTGTTAGGCAGAAGACATATAGCTATTCTCACAGCAAGTAAAATAAAATGGGACCATAAGGGTTGTATATATGACCACATGATTTGTGAAAAATAAATGATAAACCAGTACCTTCAGACTTCTGAAGTTTATTTGTCTTGTATGAACAAAGTCTTTTTATTAAAGGATTTCAAATCACAGTATCTTTTTACTAGGATCTCTACCCAAAATCTAAAAATATCCCAATAGCTTATTTAAAATGCTGTCGCCAAGACAGTATGTGTTGAAACCTAGAAGGGATGAATAAGAAAAACATAATCTGCCAGGCAGTACTGATTTTCTTAAGCATTCTATTTATAGCTGAAATTAACTTGAGTTGAAGAATCAGTTTTATATATATATGGATTCCCAGAGACAGCATTAATCAGTGAAACTAGATAGATGATTTTATATATAATATATACATATTATAAATGCACGCCGACACACACAAACACATAGACACATACCTACACACACACACTCTTAAGAAATATAGATATAAAATATCAGACATAGACAAGGACCAGGAGATAGCAGGGATGATAGATGTAGTGGTGCCAAGTGAAAGCAACATCAGGAAGGAGGAATATGAAAAGCTGCAGAAATCCTAGGGCCTGAAGGAGGAACTATACAGAAAGTGGTGCTAAGTGGTAGTAGGATCACTTGAAGCTGTGACTCCTAACTAAGCTGGGATAATGGCTCCAATAGATCCCAGGAATAACATGGAAGCTCTCTGTCCAGAAAAATGCAGTACTAGAACAGCTGAGATACTTTGCAGATCTCTCAAGCTCCCTAGAATAGCAAAAGTCATGACTGTATAGTTTCCATACATCTGGAGGATGGATGGATAGCATAAATCGGCAGTGAAGGAAAACCATGTGGAACAGAGATGTCACTATTTTAAATCTGTTGGTGCTCATAGTGAATACTACATATCTGTTATAGATCTACTGTTTTGTCTCTTGGCTAATTTTGAGAAGATAAATAGCTTGGATCCAGCTAAGCAGAGATAGAAGAGACCATTAGGAAGTCGTATACTGGATGGTCAAAACAAAAGGCAGTAACAACTAATTTTAATTATTTCCAAGAAAACTACATGGTTGTGTCCATGACACCAGCAGGAGTCAAGATAGATTTGAAAAGAGAGTTTATTTTTGTACTACTGACAATGAATAAATGTTGTTTTTGAAAAGCGTTATATATTGTAAACTAATTTATATTGTTTGTTTATTTAGCAATATCTATGTACCTTCCAAATTTAAATGATTCTGGGCTGTATAAATAATATCACAAATCATTACAACGAAATCATAATCAATCACATCAATTAAAATTATGCCCACAATGCCTCACTAAAGAACAAAGTCTGCTGAAACAAAAATGTTTTTAGTACTTTATAAAAAGCCAAGAGGGTTAGATCCAGACGTCCCACAGAGGCAGTATGTTCCTTAAAGAGGGCACCATTACAGAAAAGGTCTCCCTTTCAGCCTTCCGGCCCACTTTCACTCCCTAGATAGGATAGACAGGATCATGTTCATCATGGCAGCTTCTAATATATTCTAGTGCAACAACATATAAAGCTTTATAGATAATATCCACACTTTGAAATGGGCTGGGAAGCCTGCAGTTACTCAGTTTTCCATAACAGATTTGGGGTTCCTAAACCGCAGGTTGTCACAGAATTATAATAATGCGGTGCCAAGTGAAGAGGGCAGGAAGGCTGAAACAGATGTCTACATAAATAACTTAATTTACATTAGCACATTCCTTCATCCTTCTTATTTATATTGAAGATCCGTAATATCAATAAAATTGGATCTGGAAATTTTAAAAAAGTTTTTCAGAATTTTCTTTCTGTATATTTTTAGCTACAGCTGACAACAATCTAAAACAGAGCTGTCAAACTCCTGGCCCACGGGCTGGATGTGTCACGTGCTGGCCATGCCCACGGCCAGTTTAGCGAAGGGGAAAAAAGTCCAGATATGTCATGTGATGCCGCCGTGACGCTGTGAGTTTGACACCCCTGATCTAAAAAGTGTATAATTGAAATTATGCAGATGTCAGTGTTCCAATGAAGCTTTCCAATTTAGCTTATTATTCAGAGACAAAGTCCATCCAAGATAAAACTTTTATTGGGAGACCTCATGTTGGCACAGACCGGGCAATCCCGAAACTGTTGGTTCAGTTTCGTTTCGCACAAAAGACTCATAAGCCCAACCCCCCATCTACACATCATAAATCACATTGTCCGATTACTCTTCTCCACTTGGCGTCAATTCTTCTTTTTCCGGTTGCTAGCTATACATTCATTCGACCTTGACCCTAGTCAACTATTTGTTATGACTAACTTTCTACTCACTTTACACATTTCAACTATTATATCACAGTTTAGAAGTACCCAGACCTGCCTATGGCTAGGCTAATACAGGATTGTGCTTCTAATACTGACAGCGGATTGCTTTTATAAAATTAATATTTTATTCTAATTCAGAACAGTTAGGACATGATTTCCATAAACTTTCATTCATAACTTGCATAATGTAGTTAGTTGCTTTCTTTCTGTCTTAACATACATTTGGAGTAAAGTTGGTAAATTCTAAACACAAGACTGCTGATGACATCCATCTGAAACTGAAGCATCTGCAGTAGTTAACATGTCAGTAAAAGAGGCTAAAGATTTTTAAAAATGTCAAATGTGGATTTTAAAATCATTATCCACTGTGCATGCTTTATCGAATAACTAAATATGGGCTTTTTTTCAGATGGGAAAATAAATTGGCCTTTAACAAATGCAATACCATGCTCACATCGAAGAGGACAATAGCCCTCCTGTAAGTATATTATAACATACATAAATATGGCGTACAAAGTCACATATACTATATGGAACAGCATGCTCTGAAACTCTGGAAAAAATTCTTTATGTACCACATCAAACCAGATCATTTTGATCGGTCTCAATATTCAGAACTCCAGTTGTTGTGGAGGATTTTGTTTGCTTGCTTTAACATTTTGAGTTGAAGTCTTACTACAGGTGTTATATTTCCAGCTGTCACAGATCATAGATTAAAAGCAAAATCATGGAGACGTTACATACAATTTTGAATCAGCTTAATACTGGCATCAAAATAAAACGCAATTTATGATTGGGAAAGCAAGATAATCTTATGTGTTTCCCTTCTCCTATGATTACTTTCATTTTAGATTGGTCATGGCACTTAAATTCAAACAGACTGTGATCAGTCTTACCTTTGGTTGCAAAAAGAGATCAATTTTAAGTTATTTAGGACTCCTGTCACAGAACTCAGTTGGCTCAATATATGTCTGAGGTACTTACGTTTGTGATATAGCAACTTGGAGATTCATGTTTTATTTCTCATGTTTGCTTTCTTTATTGACTTAAAAGTTAATGTCTACTAAAGCTAAAGGTATACTGTTAACATCTCCAACAAAGCGTAATGTTATCATTAATTATTTATTTAAAATGATTGTCGTGTGAAATCAAAATTCAATTGGGCTTTTCTTTTTTCTTTTTTTAATTGTAGCATGCTAACATCATAAGGGCTGCAAAAAGACCAAATCTCTGTTCTCTTTGGATGCTTCAAGCAGTATAAAGAAGTGGCTTCCTCATGACAACATGTCAGTGAAAGATCTCAGTCCCCGACATAGTTCAAAGTCCCGTGTTGTGCAGCGGGCCTCTACTGTTGATGTTGCCTCTGATATGTCAGGTTTATCCTTGACAGGTGATTGATTATCTGTTCCCTACCTGTGCTTCCCTAGTACTAATTATTAAGGCTCTGTCTTAGGCTCAGTACTCTTCAATATATTCATCAATGATTTAGATGAGGGGATAGAAGGGGAACTCATCAAACGTGTGGATGATGCCAAGCTAGCAGGAATAGCCAACACTCCAGAAGATAGGCTTAAGATACAGAAGGATCTTGACAGACTTGGACATTGGGCCCTACCATCAAAATGAAATTTGATGGTGAAAAAAAATAAGGCTCTACATTTAGGCAATAAACAGGTGTAGTAAATAAAGTATAAACAGATATAGTATATGTCAGGGGTCCCCAACCTTGGCAACTTTAAGACTTGTGGGCTTTGCTGGCTGAGCTTTGCTAGCTGAAGAATTCTGGGAGTTGAAGTCCACAAATCTTAAAATTGCCAAGGTTGGAGACCCCTGGTATAGGTGGTACCTGGCTCAATAGTAGTAATTGGTAGAGGGATCTTGGGGTTCTAGTGGACAATCACTTAACTGTGAGCCAGAAGTATGCTACAGCTGCCAAAAAAAGCCAACACAGTCCAAAATGTATTAGAGGGATGTAATGTAAAAAAGAGGTTGAGACTCTAGAATACAGAGAAGAGCAACAAAGATGATTAGGGGAGTGGAGGCTAAAACATATTAAAAAAAACAGTTGCTGGAATTATCTGTGTCTAGTTTAATGAAAATAAGGACTAGGAGTGACATGATAGCTATGTTCCAGTATCTAAGGAGTTGCCAATTAAGAAGAGGGAGTCAACCTATTCTCAAAAGCACTTGAAGACAGACAAGAAGCAATGGATGGAAACTAAACAAGGAGAGAAGCAACCTGGAACTAAGGAGAAATTTCCTGACAGTTAAAACAATTAATCAGGAACGTCTCGCGTCCAGAAGCTATGAATGCTCCAGTACCAGAAGTTTTTAAGAATAGAATTGGACAACCCTTTGTCTGAAATGATATAGGGGTTGGTCTAGAAGACCTCCAGGTTCCCTCCAACTCTGTTATTCTATGTTCTATGTTACCTCTCTATTTTGTTATTGTGGAGCAAATAAAAACATCACCCCATCCCAAAATGAGTTAAATGAATAACTTCTTTTTATTTTGCTTTAATATTTTTAAATGCAATTCTTATAGACAGGTCTTCTTTTTCCATTGGATAGTGATAGAAAAAAATGGAAAGGTCTTGAAAAAGTAGTTTGTGTCTCCCTCCTACCATTGTATGATTTATTTTTTGTCAATTTTTATGAAAATGGCACATATTTCTAGATTCATAACCTGCAAAATTTCAGAATATTAAGAGCAGAGATTAGAGAGTTATGGTTTTGTCTTCTGCTCCCCAAATATACGGTAAATACAATGTAATAGGGATGTTTGATGGATATTTAAAAAGATACTGTATAGTGACAAAGATAGTAAAACCAGAGATAAAATAAATCTGAAAGTGACTCCAGAAGCTAATTCCATAATTTATCAATCATGATCAATTTACTTTTTTTCTTTTAATTCTATTGGGTCTTTTGATTCTTTCTGAAAAAGCATAAGGGCTAATAAGAATTTGAGTTTCCCAAAAGCACCACACAATTTTGCTAACATTTGTGCTTTACAGGAAACATCCAAGATCCAGATGAGCCAATCTTAGAATTTAGTTTAGGTAAGTAATTTTGTAAAATGCTTTTCCTCATTCATTTTAAAATACTACCTTTATACTTGCTGCTTATATGAGGGTTAGCTTATGTACAGGTTTAATGGTTGGTTATAGCAAAACACATTTTACAAGATCCTATGACACATACCTTCCTCAGCACTTTGTGATTTATCATTTTGGATTAATTTTTGTAATGTATTATAAATATATCACCTTTCTAGGAAAACAGACTGTTAAATTAAAACATTAAATAACCTAGCAACAGCAGCGTTAAATATACTGTATATACTCGAGTATAAGCCTAGTTTTTCAGCCCTCAAAAAGGGCTGGAAAAACCACCCTCGGCTTATA
>JANHJO010000751.1:183628-197052 GCA_032468235.1 Pseudoxyrhopus heterurus
ATATATAATTATTCAATTCCCCCCCCCCCCTGCCTTTTGGTACACATGATACCATATCTTTATTTTTGAAAACTTCAAATAACAATGTGAGTAAAGTCAGAATCAGGGACCAAAAAGGAAGATAGATTTACTTTCTTAAACTTTTAAGCTCTCCATTCATTCTTAAAATATATTTTAGGCTGAGAAATAGGATATTTGTCTGGTTTATTATTATAGTCCTTAAGCCACTGAGCTGCCATGCATTTTAAGAAACAACTTTTACCTAGCTATTTCAGGAGAAAGATTTTCACTACATTAATAGTTGAATTAATTCAATATACCCGGCATTGAAGCATTCTTGAAAGGGTCAAATATCACAATGGTTATTCATGTTCAGTTTTTGCTTTTCAGAGTTCCCTTTCTTTGCAGCATGTGGAAAGCATGGCCCAGCCGCATGGAACATCGCTTAGCCAAATGAGAAAAATGAACATGGAAAACCATTCTAGTTTGACATACATGTATTTATTTTCAGTAGACTACAGTATTCTTTCTTATTTTCTCTTTTTTATTCTCTTTCTCTCTCCTTTATTCTGTAATTGCGCCTTTTATTATTATTTTGAAAAATTGGCACATTTCCTTATTCTTTATCCTCACACATTCTACTTTCTGTTCTGAATTTTTCAAAGTTTATATTCTTTCCTCTTCCTGACCCAATTTTTTTTCTCTCTTTAATTTTGCCATCTTGATTCTCTTTTTATCTTTTGATACATACATTGCACGTCTGTGGGTTGTTTTTTTCCCCTGTTTCTTTTCTTTTCTCCCCAAATCTCTTCCTTTTCACAGTATTGGAACACGGGAGGTAGTCATCCAGAAGAACTTGTGTGGCCTGGTGCCCCTCCGGGATTTCAGGCTAGATCCCAGTCTTCTTTACTCTATTCCTTTATTAGCCCTAAGCCCCAATTTACTGATTGTGTGGCTGTTTCTGAGCATTGCATATTTGGTGGCTAAATTACGTTGCAAATGAAGTAAAACAAACCAAGCAAAAATCCAGTAAAGTGCCAGAATATATATTACCACCTGGTACCGATTTGTCAAAAAAACGTCTCATAGCATTGTTGCCAAGAATAATGATTAGTATGCCTTACAATTTTGTTTCTATTGTACTAAACTTGTAAAATACACATCTGATTCTTTTATGAAAAGGAATTGTATTGAGTGCTTACACTGTCATTGAGCTTCCAGTGCTTGTAATGTAAGTCTAACAGCTGCCTGTTACCTCAGTGATTTAATCAACCTGAAGATTAGTTTCTGTATCATCTATTCCAGGCATTCAAATCCACCTCCCCTCCATTTCTTTATAACTACATACAGCTTTGTTTCACATGTTTCTTGTTATCCAGAGAAAGAAATTATGTCTAAAAAGATTTCTAATGTTTTTGTATATCCTAAAAAAGTGTCAGTCTTGCTTTTCATATTTAAGTGGTAAGGGGGGGATTTGTAACATATTTATCTACACGTCTGTTTAAGGCATCTTTCTACTTTGACTTGCAAGCATCACTTCTACAGTGTTACAATCATCAATACTTAAAACTGTGGAATTGGTTTTCTCATAAATCTGTTGCAACACATTATGCCCTTTAAAAATGAACTTGAAAGCAGTATGCTGCACGCAATATAGAGTTAGTATATTTATACATTTACTTTCTTACCGCATCAAAAAAAAAGAAAGAATATATGGAAAGAGTAAGCTTAACAATCATCTAATTCCATTCAAATCATTGGAAAAGTATTTTTATAATCTGTGTGATACAATGCTATCACATGTTAATTAATATTTACATTAAATATTGCCATAAAATGCACTAATAGCTCTTTTGGGTTAATGTTAAACTTTAAATCTTAAGGTATGTGAAAGATGCAA
The DNA here is from genome assembly GCA_032468235.1 of Pseudoxyrhopus heterurus. NCBI lineage: Eukaryota > Metazoa > Chordata > Lepidosauria > Squamata > Pseudoxyrhopus > Pseudoxyrhopus heterurus. The sequence continues at coordinate 185,529 of JANHJO010000751.1, forward strand.
ATGTATTTTAGTGATATTCTGAATCCTAATCATTCGATTTGTAATAGAATTATCTTAATTTCTGTCATTATATTTATTCACCCAATACAACGATGTATATATTCCCATCCAAATAGCATTTATAAGTAACATCAGTATATGTTTTAGGAGCATTTAGATATATACACAGGTAACTAATGGGTATTAAAAAAGCAGATCCAAGGCTTATGAATAAAATTATTTAATATTTGGTTGTGCTACATCCTGTTTATCTGATCTGTTACATCACATCCAAATTGTATTGCACAGATAAGATGTAGATGTGTTCTTGATTGGATTGACTTGAATCTTGACAGAGTAGCACAGTAGCTACTTTCCTGATAGGTATATGATTCTGTTGCAGTGAAAGGTAAAGGGCTCAGTTATACTGCATGATTATTTCACTCACCAGCAGCAGAGTAAATAATGAAAGAGACCCTTCCTGCAGATGTCACACAATAATGTTCAATTTGTAAATCGAACTACAATTTATTTTATTTTTTTTAATTAAATCACAGTAGTTACACCTTCGTAACTAACAAGTTCTACGACAAATTTATTAGCAATATATTGATCATTTTATGCCAAATCTAAGCATGCTCTATGGCATATTCACATCATAAATCTTTTCCATACCACCATTTCCTTTGCTTATCCAACAAGATCACTTACTCCAAATGTAGGCTTTGACCACAGTATGCATCGGTGTGGCCTCGCAAATGAAAATAAGTAGCAATCACACCTACTTTCCCAGGAGAATAGAGTTCAGTACATAAAGCAGTCTTGTGTTTGAGGAAGTAATGTTGGGTTGATAAATAGCCAGCTTAGCAAGAAAAACATCCAAGTAAGAATTTTCTAAGCAGGGAATGTAGTTCTTACTGAGGTGCACATATTATTTCAATAAATGGAGGAATACATTTGGGGGGGGGGGGGGCTGGTTTGAAAAACTGAGCTGACCTGCCTTATATTGTGGCATTAAATATACTAGAGTGCTTTAGAGTTAAAATTGTATGTGAATGTATGTATAGGGGTGTGTATGTATGTATATATACATGCAAACACATCACAAGTTATTAAATCAAGAAATGCATGAATCTTTATTTCATGCATTTCCTCCCATAAGTCTGGAGAGTTTTGTTTAAAACATGTCCAGTGGTAGCAATGATGCTGAAACCAAATATATAAATAGTTGTTGTTACTACATAGACAATAACTACACCAAATAATCGACTATTTAACCCATACGTTTAAAATATAATGTAGTCAGTCAGATCTATTAATGTAAGAATATAAATGTGATCATAAAAGATAATGCAAATTAAAGTCTTTTATTTATATCTGTATAATAAATATCAGCAAAACATACCTAGGAAATCAATACAATATTTTAAAATCTTATTTGACTAGAATTTTCATTGTACTGATAATTGGACTAAATTATTAAAAATTTGACATCCCAGTGCATCTTGGAAACAAAACTGTTGTAGTTAATACTCAGAGCATGTTCAATGTCGCTGTCCTTAGTTGTCAACTTACAAATAAATAATATCTCAGTCATGTTTGTATACTTTTGTCTTCTGCTTCTGTAGCTTTCATTTTCCTTTGTCATCTCCTGTTTAGAGAAACCAAAGAAGGAAACTTGGAAAGTATATTTTGAGAATTCAAATTACTTATGTAATTATGTATATGTATGTGTATCTGATAGTAATGGCCTTCGCAATAGAGTTCAGTCTTGTTGAAGGAAAGTGTGCAATAGATTTCAGAGCCAAATTGAAAATGCGGCGATAAAACTGCTGTGGTAGCATTTTTTTCTCCTGTGGCAAAATCTTCCAGAAGTGTTGTTGTACTGCCAATATGTTCCCTGTGATTCAGAGGATGAGCTGGCAGATTTGCCAAATCTATACCCCCTTTTCCTTTAAAAAATAAAATAAAATCTATTGCTGCTTGTTTATATTTGCAAGTGTAGCTGTTCAAGAGTCCATGTGGCACATTTTATTTTATGTACACCATCAATGACCCATTATTTAATTATGAATTCAAATATTTTATTGAAATGAAGTCGCTAACTCCATTCATTTTAATTAAAATACTGGTAATTTTGTTTTTGTTTTACTGCTGTCATTTTTTTTTCCTTTTCTGTGCTTGTCTTTTTCCCCAGTGAGGGCTGTCGAAGAGAAAATACAATGAAGAATGTTGGATGTCGCAAATATGCATTTAATTCCTTGCAGCTGAAGGCTTTCCCCAAGTATTACAGGCCTCCTGAAGGAACTTATGGAAAAGTTGACTCATAGGATTACGGTGTCTTGTAATTAGTTGTTCCGTTAAAATATGTGAATACACTCAACTTTAGTATATGAACTTTGATGACAATGTCAGAAAAAAATGCTTTTGTATGTTTCACTAGAAAATACTGAGCATGTAATTTTGTTAAATTGGATTCCGTAGAAAGAAAACAATTACGTGCTGAATAATTATAACACAAAACTAATGTAATGATTGCCCAGTGTAAGATGCCTGCATATATTAGTTAATTAATCTCTTGCCTAAATAAGAAAGATAATTCCTGGACTGTGGAGGATTTTATGAATTAGGCAGCTGTTTCCCTCATTTTTATACTGATTTTATTTAAAACTTTCATAATACTTTTTAAAACCTCAATGCTGTAAATAGTAAATAAATTGGGAATGAGGAGTTTTGACAAGTACAATAGGTATTAAAAGTAGAAGAAAAGGCTCAGTTTTAAAAACGGAGCAGTGCATTAAGATATAAAGTTAGGAATTTAAATTTATTAGAACACTATTATATAAAAAAGTTATACAGAAGCCAGGAACTGACACACAACCCTATTTGGCTTGGTTTAGAAAATGGATGGAAAGGTGATAATTTCAGTTAAGGAAGAAACCTATTGCATTCCAACACCTAAAACCCTTTTAAAATACAAGGAAATGATAGTTGCACATAAGAAAATACTGTCTGCATCTAGTAAAGCATGACTTAGCCCTAAACAATGAATCCAAACCTATCTACAAAACAGAAGTGGATTTCTACCTGCAGTTTGAAGGATTTCATTGGGCTGAATCGTCTGTGTCTTCCACATCATAATAATTTTAATCATTGTCAGTTTACCCTACTTCGTTTGCTTGTGAGTTAGCTGATTCCACAGTATTATGTAGTGCAAACCAGTATGTAGAAAAAGAACAGAGTTCCTTTTTTTAATGACAAGAATGTTTTTAGGCAAATGTATTTATATAGAAAAACTGTCCTATGCATTTAAGACTTCTGCAAGTTCCTAAGATGCTTGCTTGTTAGATCCTATCCAGAATGTAGGTGCACTTTAGTTTACAGAAATCATTGTTCCTCATTTTCCTGTTGAAACTCCTACTTTGAATATTGTTTTATATAAAATATTTCCAGTACCCATTGCTAATTTTTGAAATTTAGTAATCTGCAATTTGTTCCAGAACATCAGAGTTTGAATTTTAAGTTAATGAATTGACAGAGAAGGGGAAGAATTTCCTATTATTATTTAAGCCAGAATTATTGCTTACTTAGGAATTGATATGTAACAGAACCCAAATTTCCATGAACACTCTCATAGTATTGCTAAACTATAACTTAATCCTTTGTTCATTATTCCTGTAACAAATTCATACTTTAAAAGCAAGATGAACTATCACTTGAAAAGTATAGTGGTACCAGTACATATTCATACTTACAGAAGAGTAGCATATTCATCAAATGACTATTAATGTATAACAACGATTAATAAGTCACTATATATGTTTTTATGGGTGTAAATATTTTATCAGCTGAAATGCTACGGTTCACTAGTAGCGTTTGAATGGATTTTGGAAGCTGTAGGCAGGTTGTGAAATCCTTCCAACTTTTCATTCTAACAATTTAACCCCAACATGTTTAAATTCCACTGATACTTGAGGGATTTACTTCAGTTAGCATTATTGGCCATTTAATGAAAAGGGGGAAATGGCGCAATTTTCAAGAAAGAATCTGGTATGCATTTGCCATTCAAATATTTTACTTTATTCTGCCTTTTTTTGCACTTTATATTTATTGAAGGTATGTCCTTTTCAGACCCAAGAAATTTGTTTTAATATTGCCTTTTAGTAGCTTAATGGTTTAATTTTTGTATGTACTAAACAGTCTGGATCCCTCAGAACGCAGTAAGTTAATTGATCATGCCTTGTTTCTCAAACTTGGTAACTTGGAGATGTGCAACAATTCCCAGAATTCCCCAGGCAACATATGTAGAGTTGCATAGAGAACATTCCCTTCCTGAGCTCTCTTGGCACTGACCAACGCCGAACAATTTCTAGTCTGCAGGTAGCTAAAGGTATCTCTCTGCAGCTGTGAACATCTTTGGCCTTCCTTCCTCTTCCTCCAGAGGTAGCAGCTGCACAAGGGGCAGGGATGAGGAGGCCTCATGCCATCTCACTACTCTTCCTAGGGCCAGGAGGAATCTGGAGGATGATGCTTCAGCCAGGGGCAGGATTCTGCTGAATTATATTTTATTACTCTTTGTTTCATTGCTTTTAGTGTTTGTATAATATATTGAATGGCAGAATTCTGTAAAATTGGTGGTTAAATTTATATTTTCAGGAAAACTTCAAATGTGAGAGAAACTCTTTTTGATATATGCTGGTTTGTTTAATGTTTCTTCTCTGTTTACCCTCGCCCTACCCCTCTGTGTGTACAGTGTATTTATATTTAAATGCTTCATATATTTCACCTTTTAAACACTGCCTTGGCAAGAAAGAATATTGGATCTGAAACAATTGTTTTAACTTAAATTGTGTGACATTAAAACTTACCAGCAAAAGTAGTTAAGATTAATTGCAGTGATTGCTGTCAGCACAATGTATTATTCTCCTTCATTAGTCATCTCCTAGAAGCAATTAGGGTCCGTCCCCCCATTTTGTAATATGAAAAGGAAATTGTGTTCTGCTGTTATTTCCATTAGTGTGAACATATTTCCATTGGTGTAAACATAAAGCTCATATGCGTTAGGAATCTATAGGTTTTTCAGAAAAGAGAACTTTAAATTAGACCTGTTAGCACTGCTAAATGTATGCCATGGAAGATACTTCGCTACTCCCATTCTAAGTTAGGTTAGCTCTTTATTTTACACTCTGATTTACAGTACTATACTGACTTAACAGCTGTGAAAACCTAATATTGAACTACTTTTTAAAGCAGTTCCCAACTTCTCTGAATGAATAGTTATTTCTCTTCCACCCTTTCTGAGAACAGAACTCCAGTGTGCAATACTGCATCACAAGTGACAAGCAAATGCAAAATTCTGATTTCATTTCTTTTGCATAGATTTCCCTAAAGGAGAATAAGTATAGCTGAATAAAAACATGGGAGCTGAACAAATCATATATCCATATAGAAAACATCAAACGAGCAGATTTTTCTAAAATATTTGTTTTGTTGCCATAGGAAATCCATTACTAGGGATTATTATTGTATGAATCTCATGCTAACCTTTTTGAGTACAATTCTTAGATGAAACGTTAAAGGGGATATACAGTTACTGCCAAGCTTATTCTGTACATGTTCTGTAAAAGCAGCCACAGCACTGCTGCCTTTGAGTTTTTCATTTATATACAATATGTATAGCTGTTGTAAAATAGAACATAATTTTGTCCCAGCACAGTTGTATTTCCTAAAACTTTTTGCATTAATTTTATTTTATTTATTTGTTCGGAGCAGTATTGGCATACCATAAACATATGGTTACTGTTTTGTATAGTCTTAATTCACCCAGTCCACGTATGCTGTAAATGTGCTAGTCCTTAGGATTAAAAAAAATAAAGAACTGACAAGCATGCTGAGATGACTATTTTTTTAAAAAAAAAACAATATGGTCACAGGTTTAAGCCCTATATTTGTGTTTGTTTGTTTGTTTGTACTTTCTAAAGTTTTCGTACCAATAAATTCTCATGGTAGCTTTGATCTATTTTAGAAAAAAAGTCAAATTTATTCTGCCATAAACATTTAGACTAACTGCTGTTTAGTCTCTGAAAGACTATGCCAGAATATCTTTCTCTAGGTCTTGAAAGATATTTCTTTATTTCTTCCTAAAAGTGCTTTTAATATTTTATCTTCTAAAAAACCGATGACCAAATATAGTGGCACTTCTATGCCTTTATTAATAAGCAAGGAGAACTGCAATTTTTTTTTTTTTACAGTTTAGGTCAAATCACTGGGCACTTTACAATGAAAATAAATAATTGTTGCATTTGTGTTATTTATACTAGTAGTTTCCAATAAAAAAATAAATCAAAATAAAATCAAATGCGAAATGAATCATGAATCCAATAGTAGAAAATGAGACCAACACAAAGCTAATGGTAATCTTCAAAAGATGTAAATATCACTAATATTTCAGTATTCAATTGCAGAAATAGAAATAACTTCAAATACAAGAATTAGACTCCATAGAATCAAAGAACTGGTTGTAAGCCTGGAAGAGCAGTATGGTGTATGGTCAAGCGTGGTTTAGGGCAAAACTAGATTCTCATCTGTCCACAACCATGGAAACCCAACTGAGTGACTTTGGGCTAATTATTCTTCCTTAACCGAATCTACTTCCTAAGGTGGTTGTGATGACAGAGGAAAAAAGTTCACCATGTTAAGGGTTACTGACTTTCAAAAAAAAAAAAAGATGGAAGATGACAACTTTATAACAAGAGTTTTAAACGTGGATTTGAAAACATCCTCACGCCTATCTTATTCTATCCCACCTAACCCCATGAAAAGTAATAAGTTGTGTTTGAGGGACTTTTAGCATGCTTTACAATACCGTATATAGTATCATTTGATGGCTTGCTATTCAAGGAGAGCCAAAGATAGGCAAAAATCATGTTCACACCTGTTCTTCCTCTTACAATATTTTATTATTTACTTATGTACAATGGTTTAGGGAACAAAGTGATATCCTTTCTCAGGCTCATAATATAATCTTCAACATAGGGACTATGAACAAGAAATCATTATTCAATCACCATACTTGTTAATATTAATTTGCTCACTTCCAAGCATAGCATGATATATTCAACGAAATAATTGGGAGAAAGGGCTTTCCCCCCCTAGGGTTATCCAGGTTTTAAAACTAAGCCTTCTGCAATGATATCCACCTTTGATATTCTAGAGGTTAATTCCTTTAATCTTACCTAGGACAAAACGTAAGTCTAATACAGTCCATTTTAGTTGTGAAAATGAGAATCATGAAAATGTTTAGAATTCAGTTTAGAATAGAATAAACCTGGAAGGGACCTTGGAAGTCTTCTAGTCCAGCTCTCAAAGAGGAGACCCGATACCATTTCAGACAAGTGACTGTCTAATCTCTTTTTAAAAACCTCCAGTGATGGAGCTCCCATGATTTCTGAAGACAAGTTTGTCAAGATCTTTTTGGATCCTGAGCTGGTCTTCTGGGGTTTTGGCTATTCCTGCCAGCTTAGTGTCATCTGCAAATTTTAATAAGTTCCCCTTCTATTCCCTCATCTAAGTCATTTATGAAGATGTTGAAGAGTACTGGGACTAAGATGGAACCTTGTGGTATCCCACTGCTTACTTCCCTCTATGTGGATGTAGTACCATTAAGGACTACTCATTGAGTATGGTTTGTCAACCAGCTACAAATCCATCTGATGGTGATGTTGTCTATTCCACATTTTTCTAGCTTACCAAGAAGTAGGTTGTGGTCTACTTTGTCAAATGCCTTACTGAACTCTAAGTATACTATGTCCACGGCATTTCGCTGATCTGCTAATTTAGCCACTTTATCAAAGAATGAAATAAATGGTGGTTTTTATTGCATTTCAGTGAAATATAAAGCTGGGAAATTCAATTCCCAGCCACCTAATTTTGGTTCTAACAATATTGATTTAAATTGCTGCTTTTCCAGTTTATTTTATTCAACACATTGTTAATATTCTAACAATACACTGGGTAAATATTAACAAGATCCGATCAAGGTCCACAACGTGGAAAAATAGCAAGCATTCAGACAGAGAACTTGAGAGCTGAGCAGGTAAGGATAAAAATATTTTTCACGAATGAAGGCAAATATACATGTCCCAGCATAATGTTGCAGGATCCAATCTGGGTCGGTCACGAGGACCAGAGGTTTAGTCTTTCAAGCTTTCATGAGGATGGGCTCCAGTATGAGTCCAAAAGCTCAGAAGGCTAAACCTCTGGTCCTGGTGAACGACAAACTACAATTTATTCACTTATTGGATTTATACGGTCACTCATCTCACCACAGTGACTCAGCAGCTAACAAGATTTAAAATCAAAACAATAATGTAAAATCAAACTATTTGCAATGGCAATTGAGGTAAAGCCAATTTGCCACAAATGGGTAACTACATGGACTCCAACTAGCAGTTCAACCCCCATGCATGTATTCAAAGTGTTATGAAATGCCAGCAGGGTTGGGTCCAGAATCAAGGCCAATCTAATCTTGGGGAAGAGGAGTGTTCCAAAAAGAAGCAGAGTTTTACAACAGAAGCAGAATGGTACAACAAAATTTGCAATCACAACGATTTATGAAAAGAAATGGATAATGTTTATAATGACCAGCTACGAGTGAAACAAGCTCAACAGAACAAAGAAAGACCATGGTGGGTCATTGGAAAAAAATTCTGTTGACCTAACTTTCACAGAATATGGATTGTAGCAAAAAGAAACTGTCATCCTTGTATATTGTTAAATCACAAACCCCAGCACTTTTATCATTAGCTGTTGGCTAAAGCTATTGAGACTTGATGTTCAGCATACATAGCCTCTACGATAATGCACCCTGAAATTGTTGGCCTTGTAAAGGGCTGGCTTGACATTCCCATTGCAGTGTGTGGAACTTGGGGACAGAAGAAACACACAACTGCACAAATCTAATATTCTACTGCTCTTTCTTCACAATTTGATCGTGCCTGATTGTTCAGTTTTTTTTTAAAAGATGCTCATAATTATAAGGACCCATTAGTATTTTATAGCTGTGCTTTATTCTGCTCAGTTTATTAATATTCTCTTATTTTGGAGCAAGAAATGGGGAAAAAAAAGAATTAGGTTGATAAAATGGCCCTGAAAGTATTGCATTTTTTTTTAAATCCACACCTGACATAAAAGTGTCAGCAAATCTCTATTTAGGATGAATATTTACTGTTAAGAGTGACTTCAGAAAAATGGCTTTTATTTATATTATGGTGGGATCCAGGTTCTTTGATAAGAGTGCCTGGTAAAATGTAATCACATGGAAGGCTGAAAAGCACTACCCAAAGAATTGGTAAGAAAAGCATTATTAAACAAGTGTTCATCATATGAAGGACCATTCTTCCTAAAGTTTTCTTTAACTTGTAATTAACTTGCAAGTATTAGAACTGATCTGCATATAAAATATAGAGTCAAAACAGTAAGTTATTTACAAAATTTATGTATACAATGGCTTAACAAAGATCCTCTGACATACAATTTTACCATTTCTGGGTGTTGATCACCCTATGAGACTTCTACAGCATTCCTGGATTCTGAAACGAGTGTCTCATTTCCTAGACGCTAAGAGGGCCAGGTTAATCTATCGCAGCCAGTATTGAAAGGAATCCAATAGCAACTTTTCTAATTAATGAACTGAAAGATACACAGTTTTATGAGCTGTAGCTTCATCAGATGCATGGAATAATTGGAATAAAATTTTAAAAAAATACAACTCAGGGAAAAAAGGGTGGTTATATTACATGTGAAACAGATAATTACTTCATCAATTAGCAACTAGTGTTAAAAGTTCTGTTGGAAGAAATTTCCTTCTGGGTTCTGCTCCAAGTGGGAAGAAAGTCACTGGAAGCATGGTGACTGCTTGGAAAGGTGGTTTATTGGTGGATAGGATCACATGGCTTGGAGATCTTGGGTGAAAAGGGAAGAGCTGCTGAGATCCCTTTGGTTTTATACACTCTCTGAGGCCCTGCCTTTCTGTATCCTGTTTCCTGTACAAGAAATGTATCTCATTGGCTGTCAGACTCCCAGGGGGTGGGGGTCTTAGCTAACTTTGTAGGCTGTGGGCAATTCCTAATATGGAGGTATCCTTTTATGGTCTGGCTCTTGTTATGGAGAATAGACTGGCTCAGGCCTTAATGGGTCGTTAACAAAGGTGGGGGCAGCAAGAAATGTATCTCAAAATATCTCCCAAGGGGAGGGGTGGGCTCCACCTTCCAACAGTTCTTTTAAACCCTCCAAGCCTACCTTTTGCTGAACTCCACATCCCAACTGAATTGTTCTGTGACAGACATGCTTAACTCACAGAATTAAGCCAGGCATTCAGGAGTCTGAACTACCCACTCAACCAATAGACAAAAGAGCCAGATCAATTCCTAAAAGCAGACGACAGAAATCACCTTGAGACAGATTAAGCAAGTGACAAGAATAATGAGGTTAACATGAGAACCAGACCTTTCAACAAACCCAGATAGTATATATACAGGGGAGGGGACAAGGTAGCTAAAAGTCACATCACAGGCCCCCACAATTTCTCACCCAAAATTAGAATAGGTCCCCTTCTCCTGCTCCTCTTCCAATGCTGTTATCTGCCAGCGTTATACCTCTGCATTCTACTTTGGAGAAAGTCAAATGTTTTGCAAAATAATCAACAGACACAAGTTTGACATCAGTTCTCGACACAAGTTTGACATCAGTTCTCAGCACAATGCAAAGAACAGTAGAGCCCTTTAATCTCCCAGAACACTTCATTATAGATTTCATAGTTGTCTTTTTAGGACAAAATGGTGCCAGCATCATAAGAGTCCACCAAACTGACATCTCAAAAGTTTTCAAGCCATCTTAGAAGATCCCAACGAAAAGGTGTTCGACACATTACAATTGCTAATTGATGACGGTCTCCAGATCTGTTTCACATGTAACATGCAGCTGCATAGCCATCCTTTTCAAGTTCTACACCAATTGATCCACTCCTGACATCTTATAAGTGAGCTACACCTCATGAAAGCTTCTACCCCTTAATAAATTTTTTTTGTTTGAAACAGTGCTGCCAGACTGATGATTTAAGAGAGATGTGGCAATTTCTAACTGGAAATCTTTATAGCAGAAGTCTCCAAACTTGGCAACTCTTAAGACTTGTGAACTTCAACTCCCAGAATTCTCCAGCAGCACAGCTGGCTGGAGAATTCTGGGAGTTGAAGTCCACAAGTCTTAAAGTTGCCAAGTTTGGGGACCCCTGCTTATAGCATAATGCCATAGCACATGAACTATCTCTTTAGCCTCACACGGTCAGGACAGGAGCTGCGGATGGTATAACACTCGAATCTGAGGACCACTGGAAGTATCTGAATGTATGCATGAATGGTCTGATTTTATGCCAGAGGATGAGTAACATATAGCAATAGCAATAGCACTGCATTTATATCCCGCCTATCAGGGCTTGCAACCCTCTCTAAGCGGTTTACAATGTCAGCATATTGCCCCCAACAATCTG